>JAODUP010000082.1:550000-567500 GCA_025642065.1 Paralvinella palmiformis
CAATCCCATAAAAAATAACAACATATTGGGATAGGGATATGTTCGTATTAATATTAGTTTAAAGTTTAACCCCCCCCCCCGTCCGAAAAAATGTATACGAAAATAAACTGGGAGATGCTAGAATATTTGTCTTAATTTGACCAGGATGACGTGTTGTTATGGTTATGGGATAGATATTGGGGATATATAGAGAAATATTTGTGTCTGTATGGGTGCATATGTGTGTATAAGAGTGTGTGAGCGCGCGCAAAATGGTCACGATTCAGCGTACGCATTACGCAATATTATATTGAGTATATATCGGTGAATTTCCCGCCGCGAGGTGACGTAACCATGGCGACTATTTAGAGTTGTGCCAGATGCCCGACTTCAAACAATAAATATGGATCATTTATAATTCAGGATTTATTTTATACGAAAAACTATCGTTACGTAACACGTGTATGATGCAACTCAAATGACTAATTTCACTAATTAATAATCTTCAATAATAGGGAAGTGTTACTTCGGTTTTCTCATTTCGTGTTCTCATCTGGATCAGTTCATTGTTTAGGATTCCAGGATGCTATGGCATGTTCACGAACACGGTGGATCCTGAGATGTTATGATTGGATTTGGAAATGCTAATGATGTTATACGTTACTTCTAAATCGCCTCCATAATTCGAGAGCGTGATAAACAAATGATACACAAATTGTTTTTATAATGTTAAATATAATTTTCTTATCGGCTGCGCTTTCATATTTGATGAACAGATCATAAAAATTGTCGTCCCGAAGCCTGTCGAATATTATTGTTTACATTTAAAGATCTGATCGCATCTCTTGGGAATGGGTGTAATCTTTTGTCTTATTTTGAGACAGACCCATTTATTAACAAATTTAAGAAGAACAACTGAAATAGTCTTCAATGCAAAGGTAAGGGCAAAAAATTCAGCTTTTCAGTGCACCTAGCGGTTAAGCACGCATTTGATAGGACCGGATAAATTGCACTTTTTTGGTAGGCAAAGGCATCGCATGGTTTCTTGAACCAACGTTCGCAAAGACTCCGAATATAAAACAATAAATATATCACAGGTGATTAATTATCGTTGTGAAAATAACACGAAATCGGGTATAGAGGTGGCTGACCACGTTAAATGATGCAAACTATAAAGAAAACAAACACTATCTCGGTATTATCTATTGTCGTGATATTTTAACCGAAATCGTTGTCATAACGGTCTCAGCCCATTATTATATTATACCCGGAGGGAGACTTACAACCGATTTAAAGGCAATTTAAATCAGCCGTTTACCAAGGAGCAATTTTGCTAGAAATATATTTGTAGCTACATCGCCCAGTCAATTCTGCAATACTGCGCGATTTCGTGCTATTGAGATTGGTGGCACAAAACAGGACATGTGGGAAAAAAGAGAATTCGCGGCATACCGGAAAACAACCCAACCGCACTGACTTCAAAACTCTATCAAAACAGCGAAATTTAATATCCGCATTTATCAGTATTATCTCACATAATGATATTTCGCAGCTAGTATAGCCCACAAGACCACGCTTATTCCACGCAATACTTATATTCCCATTGCCTACAACTACAGTGAACCCTCGATTATTTGAATAGAGGACAAGACTAAAATGACTAACCGGTTTATCAAGTGTCTGGATAAACGATTTCTCATTTTCACACATTTCAGGCGATATCCAGAGAATATCTTTCTGGTGGTGAAATAAAGCTTCCTGTCTTATATGTGCTTGTGCTAAGTCAGCCAGAACGCGTTTTAATTCTATAAGACAGCTAAATGAGAGTTGATTGTATGTCACTGTATATACTAGTATCGTTTAAAGTAGGTACTACGGCTATATTTTCGGGCATTTTCCCTATATAACTACTAAGTAGAGCAGGTTGGAAATAGATACAACTGTTAATTTAGACGAAGCATCAGCATGTGGCGCCATCTGGTATGTGACGAAAATTGGGTGTTCAAATATATAAGGGGGGTAAGGTGTTGAAGGAATACACATATAACCGTCGAAGAAGATCAGATTATCATATTTAAAGCTCCCACCTCTCTCTCACTCTGTGTGTGTGTGTGTTGGTGTGTGTTCGCGCGCTACATACGGATATTGTTATGTACTAAGTACAAAAGGCAAAGACAGTAAGAAATCAGTAATTTACGATGGGATGAGGAAACTTTCTCTATGAGACATGACACTTTAATCATGCTAATGTGACTCGTACTATTCGGCATTTACACCGGGACCGGAATACTACTGAAGCGGAGGCTGGAACTAAAGGTACTGATGTTCACTCCGTCCAAATAGGTCAACGAAAGGTAGGGGGGGGGGGATATGGATGATTTGAACCGCGAAACCTCTCGCTTATGATTTCCGCCTTAACCACTGAGCTGTGAAGCACCAGACAGTAGCTAAGCCGATTGCTCGTGAGATATATATTCCTTATCGTAAATACTTACTGTCTGAAGGTATAGCAGCGATGAGGGAAGATATTTAACATCTGATATTAGTTGATGAAAATGTGCTAATTGGGTTAATTAGAGGTAACATTAATGAATACAGATGCTGCAAAAGTGTGTGTGTGTGTGTGTTTTATGTGTGTATGTGTGTGTGTGTATTTGTATTTGTGCGCGCGTGTGTGTGTATGTTGATATAGGATAATTCACTGACTGACTGTCTGACTGACTCACTGACTCACTTAATCACTCATTCACTTACTGACTGACTGTCCGACTGACTGACTGACTGACTGACTGACTGACTGACTGACTGACTGACTGACTGACTCACTCACTCACTCACCCACTCACTCACTCACTCACTCACTCACTCACTCACTCACTCACTCCTCACTCATTCACTCACTCACTTGCTCACTCATTAGTTTAATACGTACGATCTTGACAATTATATCCGACGTAACCAGGGAGACATTCGCAGATATAACGTTTAAAGTCATTACGACACATTCCATTATTCTGACATGGATTACTGAGACATTCATCAACATCTGAAATATAATAACATAACATTCCATCATCTGGCGTAAATAAAACGGAAAATAAATATATAATTCATCTAAACCAATATCCCATAGCCTCATCTGACTATACAACGATCTCGATATCGAAAACAACACAACAACATAAAATATTAACAACAACAACAACAACAAAAACAACAAGAACAACAAGAACAACAAGACAACGAAGTTATTACACCATCTGGACGATACATCAGGGCCTCCGACAACAATCTAGCGAACCATCGACACGAGCATACGCCTACGCGGGCCGACCCCAAGCCGTAGTCGGCGTCAATTACTCACCGTCACACGTGCTTTGCGCTATCACATTGACGATGGTCTTCAGATCGGAGAACTTTTCCACATTAAAGACGTTCTCGGTACTCGGTGTACTCGCTATGCCCTCCATCTCGACCATGTTGGCGAACTTGTTGCCCACCACCACACCCATGATGTAGACGCCTTGCTCGCGGGCCGCCGCCGCTTCGGGAAACGTGTTCTCCGGTTGGATGTTCGAGTTCCCATCGGACAAAACGATGGCCAGGTTTCGGGCCTCGTTTCGGTCACCGTTTCTCTCCTGGAAGACGTCATTCCGGAGCAGGGTCAACGCCGAAGCGGTGTTGGTCTTGGCGCCGAGGAATGGCACAGATCGTATGGCGTTGATCACGTCTTGTCGGGTGTTGTACTGGTTCAGATGGAAGCCCAGCTGGGCGGTGTCGCTCCAGTAGACCATACCCACTCGGACTCTGTTCCGGTTGATGTCCAGCTGTTTGGTGATGTTCACCAGGAACTCTTTCACCTCCGGGAAGCGTTCGATCCGGATGCTGCCCGAGCTGTCCAGGACGAAGGCCAGGTCGACCCTACCATCGCATCCTGAATGATAGAAAAGGAAAATTGATGAGTATTCTCAAGGGGGATCGATGGATCTTTTGAATGAATAAGGGGAATAGCAGGGGGGGGGGCTTACCTTTCTCGCAGTTGATCCCGGCAAATCCGGAAGGACATGGATCACAGGAGTAGCCGTTCATGAGGTTAGTACATGTGGCACCGTTTTGGCAAGGATTCTGTGTGGAACACATCTTGTCGTCTGAAACAGGAAAGGGTAGATACTTTTTTGTGTATGTGCTGATATATGTGAGTATGTGTGTATTTATATATATATATATATATATATATATATATATATATATATATATATATGAAGGTATGTATGTTAGCTGAAGGTAGACAACCTGGTTGCTGCTAGTCAGTAAGTAGATCTCAGACACTTACTGTTACAGACACTGGATACGATCATCTTCCTCAAATCTTTATCCAGCTCATCAAAGTTTGTCCGGATGAGGAGATTTTTCTCTGACGGCTCGCTGACTATGCTCTCTAGCTCAAACCTGTTAATCCCACGTCCGATCCCGACGGCTAGGATCTGGATACCAGAAGCACGTGCTTGACGAGCCTCGCTCCAGGCAGCATCAGCATCATCAGCCTGTCCATCTGTTAGAAGGATGATGTAATTGTTTACACCTGGTCGGTCACCTGATGATGGGGTAAACATATTCTGACGTATGTACCTGGAAATTAATGGATATAAGGCATAATGTGTTTGTTGTGTTAATTAATTATTATCATATCGTATTTATTGTCATGATGATGATGATTATGAAGATGATGATGATAATTATAATAAAATTACAAATAATATAAGTCGTAGAGAAATCTTAATTTAATGGATTACTGAGAAAATTTTAGATTTAGAGACAAACAAACAGTTAAACAGACAGCAGACAGAAGTACAAACAAACAAACAAACAAACAAACAAACAAACAAACAAACAAACAAACAAACAAACAAACAAACAAACAAACAAACAAACATACATACATACGTAGAGACATACATAAATACATACAAACATACATACACATATACATACATACATATATACATAAATATATAGATACATATATACATACTTACATACATACATACATACATACATACACACACACATATATACATACATACATATATATATATATATATATATATATATATATATATATATATATATATATATATATATATACATACATATATATATATATATATATATATATATATAAATACATATATACATGCATACATACGTATACCCATACAAACATACGGACACAAAGACAGAATAACAAACAGACAATCAGACAAAAAGAAAATACAGAGAAACAGACAGACATACAGACAGACAGACAGACAGACAGACAGACAGGTGGCCGGCCGGACGGACGGACATACATAGATAGACAGACAGAGAGACAGACAGACTGACAGATAAACAGATAGACACACGCAGACATAGATGCACGCACGCACGTATGAATGCACGAACGCACAAACACACAGACAGAGAGAGAAACAGACAGACAAACAGACAGACGGACGGCAGAAGAGGAAACAGAGAATCAGATAAAAAGAATATACAGACAGACAGACAGACAGACAGACCACATACAGATATACTCTCGCTGATATTCTCGTTACCTAAGTGCCGCTGCCGTGTTGGTGGTGCCACCTACATAGCGCACGCTCAGTGCGTCCACAATCTGTCTCCGGTTCTTCAGGTCTTTCAAATCAAAATGGCGAGTGGCGTTATTACTAAAAGTCAGAAAGCCAACTCTAGTACCATAATTACCGACAGCGTTATCGACATTCAGTGACTCCGTGACTAGGGCCAAGAAATCTAACGTTTTCCGGAAGTTTTCCTTTCCGATACTTCCGGAGGCGTCCAGTGCTATGACGACATCAGCCGCATCATCACAATCTATATGATATTAAAAAAACCAAGAAGTCCAGTTTGTATTAGTATATAAGGGTACGATTACAGTCAGGACCCATTTAACCGGTTCTCAGTTAGACAGACTTCCGGTCAGACCGATTATAATGAATTTTCCGAGTAAGAAGCCAGATTATAACAGATAATTGAGTTTAGCTGTACAGATGTTAGTGTTTTATATTTTGTATATTTATGGCCGGTATACAGAGGTGATATGATATGTATAAGATATTACAATCAGTACCGTTTTGACCGGTATGTAGAGGTATTGTTATGTATAACGTATTTGCAATCAGTACAGTTCTGTCGGTTATGGAGAGGCAATGTTATGTATAAAACGTTTAAAATCAGTACAGTTCTGACCGGTATGTAGAGGTACTGTTAGATAGAACATACTTACAATCAGTACAGTTCTGGCCGGTATAGGGAGGTGTACATTTACAGATGTAACCGTTTGGTTGCTCCTCACAACGTCCTCCGTTACGGCACGGATTGTTTGTACTACATATCTGGTTGTCTGTAAAATAACAGCAAAAATTACATCCAATCACCAATCATTCTAAATATTAGCATATTAGGTCAGTTTGCTGGGGTCAGCGATATAATAAACACCCAGACAAAGTGAATGAACTCGGCTATAAATAGCCATCTGTTTGGATGCAGATCCAATACTGTGAATTATGCGTTTGTGATAATAGTTATAATTTAAAATTTCACATCCTTTAATCTGTGGCGACGGATTTGGTCTATAAAAAGTGTTAAAGGATTATACACGACCGAAAAAGGATTATACGTTATACAAAAACGGCTACCTGTGGCGATCGTGACAATTGGTGTAAGTGTCGTTTGTATTCTGGAACAGTCTAACTTAAAAAATAACATTCATTGCCAAATAGAGCATCTTCAGAAAGTCTTTGAGAAGTTGGCGAGTGATAGTACCCGAGACTTATGAGAGAAAGGTGAATCCTGTAATAGAAACATCTCATAATCACAGCTGTCGTTCGGATTCGAACCTAGGCCTATAAGATAGATCTGTGATCTGCGAGTGTCATCAATGATCTTTAAATATCTCTTTCCAATATCACATGATAGATGGACACGTGATGAAGTTTATATCATTTTCAAATCGATATATATATATATATATATATATATATATATATATATATATATCAATATTTGCATGAATCCGTGCTTTCATGCATCAAAGTTGCCAACAAATAATCGAAATAACTGGAATTCTTTTCCTTTTAGTCAGTATTCATTTATGCCTGCATGCCAAAGATTGGTTACATCAGTATGCAAATTAGGGTTGTTGGGAAATCTCTAACATTTAGCGTACAGTGCGCAAAAGCCTATATATAACAATCCACAAAGTGTTACAAAAGCCGAAAATAAAACTTCATATCTCATCGATCTGGTCTGAGAAAAATCTTTTGAAGTGTAAATTCTTGGCAATATGTCCTATATTTCATTACAGACTTTAATATATATATATATATATATATATATATATATATATATATATATATATGCTTTAAATATTTGGCAAATGGTCTAAAACATATATTTATCAATTTGGTGTATTTGTTATCGATGGAGACCACAATTCCATTATCAACAATATTGATATTGATGACTGAATGGAGAGTTGTGGTGTCTATTACAGGTTAGTCGGGGCGTATATCCAGATTGGAAAGGAATCGAGATCTAGGGAACAAGGACACTTACTGCCACATATGTAATCCCGGAGCACGTTCAGTAATCCGGAGAGGGCGTCAAATCTGTCCACGTGATACATGTTCTTCTGATACGGATAACTAGCCATGTTCTGGAGCTCGTTCATGTCCAACCAGGATCCTATGCCGACCGTCAGAAGCTGTATGCCAGCCGTCTTGGCCAGGGTCGCCTCCCTCAGCGTGGCTTCCTTGTTGTTTGACTCGCCGTCGGTTATGATAAGTGCCATGTTGTTGTAGTTCTGCCGATCGCCGGCAGAGGGGGTGAACATTTGCGTTCTCAACATCCGGAGCGCACCGGCAGTGTTCGTCGTCTTCCGGTCGTAGTAGACGTTCTGGATAGCATGCGCCATGTCCACGGAACTGGTGTAGCGATTGAGATTAAAAATCATGGTCGGATTGTCCGAGAAGGTCATGGCCCCGATCCTGACCTTGTGCATGTCGACCAATAGTATCACGCTGGCGACGAAGTCCAGGATCTTCTTGAAATTGATTTCATTGATGGATCCCGAAGCGTCCATGACGAAGATCATGTCTGTTCCCTGACCTCTACAATCTGGAGATAGAGGGATGTTTGAGAGGTTCACACACACACACACACACACACACACACACACACACACACACACACACACACACAAAAAACCACACATCCTCTCATGAATCCACACACCAGGTATGCGTGTGTTGGTGATTTTATTTTTAGGATTTTGTTTTGACAAGAATTTAGATAAATAGACAAAGACAAGACAGTAGATATTTGAGTATGGCATTTGTTATCTTACACGAAGACTGGTGAGACATTACACATGTCTCAGCAAGAAAAGTCGCCACTCTGGATTCAGTCCCCTGAAGAAACGTCCAGAGTTTGAATTCACGGATCGAGATTCTCTGTGCCTGTGCCTTATTATACACAGCTAAAACACACACACACACACGCACATACATACATACATACATACGTACACATACGCACACTACGTACGCACACACACACGCACGCACACTCGCACACACACACACACACACACACAATATATATATATATATATATATATATATATATATGTATTTTTATACAAACACACGCCCACACGCACACGCACGCCCACACGCACGCATACACACGCACACACCACATACACAGTACTAGTACAAAGATTCTAGCCAATCTCGATATTATCATATAATTAGTGAAATAATAATCCGATATTAAATTATAATATTATAATATTATAATATTTTATTACTTATTTGATCAGCCGGAGTGAAGTAGTCACTGGTAGTTGTGGTAGACCGAGTAGTGGTGGTAGTAGTAGTAGGCCTCGGTGTGGTTGTGGTTCTGGGAGTAGTGGTAGGAGTGGGCGTTGGAGTGGTAGTGGTGGTAGTAGTGGTCGGTCTGGGTGTGGTAGTGGTGGTAGTAGTGGTCGGCCTGGGTGTGGTGGTGGTGGTGGTAGTAGTGGTCGGTGTGGGTGTGGTAGTGGTAGTAGTGGTCGGTCGGGGTGTGGTTGTGGTCGGTTTCGGTGTGGTCGAAGTGGTCGGCATCGGGGTGGTGGTGGTGGTTGTCGAAGTGCTAGTCGATGTGGTTGTGGTTGTTGTTATGATACAGGCGTTCTTCAGGATCGTGCGGACCTTCTGCCTGAGAGTATTAAAGTCGCTGGCTCGGTACACGTATGTGCCGTTAGGTGCCGTGGCTATCTCATTCAGCTGATCCGTGTTCACGTCATCGGTCACTCCGATGGCGAACACCTCGACGTGCTTCTCCTTAAGTCTCTGGATCTCGGTCTGGACCTGGCGCCAGTCCTTGTTCACGTTGCCGTCGGTGAGGAATATGACGACGTTTTTCACGTTCGGCCTGTCGCCGCGCACCGTCATCGGTGACGTCGAGAATACGGAGCGCGTCTTCCGGAGAGCGTCGGCGATGTTCGTCTCGCCGCCGGTGTACTGGATCCGGTTCGCTATGGCGTCACGCAGCTGGTCCATGTCGTAGTAGCGATCGAGATAGAATTCGACCTTGGCCGTCGTTGAGAAGGTGACCACGCCCCAATGGGTGGCATTCAGACCGACGCCAAACGCCCCCACAATATCGTCAGCGAACCGTAAAACCTGGAGCCAGTTCTCATACGTCTGGTGGGTTATACTGGTTGATCGATCTAATACTAACACTATATCGGCAATATCACAGACTGGAGGAGATGTGGGGGGGGGGGAGGAGGAAATAGAGAAGTTAGCGTCATCATCATCTTCATCAACATCAACAATAATATTGGCTATATCACAGACAGTTTGGTAAACATGTAATAAAAACAGTATACCTGTACTTTTAATCGTTAATTTCTTTGGTATTATTATTATTATTATTATTATTATTATTATTATTATTAACATCAGTATCGTTTACATTATCATGTTTCCTAGTTTTATTATTATAACCAACATCATCATTTATAATATTGTCTTTGATGGTTATTTAAACAAGGACAACACAAATGTCATCATCATCATCATCATGATCATCATCATCATCATCATCACCATCATCATCATCATCATAATAATAACAGTCACCATGGCCAGTGTTAACCAGTTACAGACGAGCTGCCATTATTTTGTCCAATTCCCAATTCGTATCATTTTATAGACAAAGCTTTTGGCTACATAGAGGCTCACCTCCACTAAGTGACCAGTTAATATGCCCATAAACGTTCTTTATTATATCAAAACCTGCATTAGGAACTATTTCTGTTCACGGAGTACAAGGTCACTTAAGACAGGCTACACTGTTCAGGCATACGATATTGATAGAATAGTCTATTACAAAATTTGAAATCATGAACGAAAAAACAAAACGCAAACCGAACCGTGGGCAAACAACAGCAGCAACAGCAGCAGCAACAACAACAACAGCCACGATAACAACAGTTATAAATGTTATTAATATTAATGACAGAAATTATTATAATAATAAAAATGGATATATTATTAACAAAACCCGACACCTTAATTAACTATGTACAAATCTCAGGACAGTAGAGGGACGCTAACGAGCCACTAAACATTCTCACGAAAATAAACATGAATGTTCTCACGCCCTAATAAACATGATGACATAAACCGCGAGTGGAGGGGGAGGGGGGGGGGGGCGGGTGAGAATAACCACAAATAAATAAATATTAAAATATTGAAAACTTTTGAAATAAACAACTGAACTCAGCGACATGGTACGTCCCAGCCCATCCCGGGTCCCTAAACACTTACGATTCCATTCGACGGGCTCGCTGCAGGCCACCTGCACAATGTTCTCGGTCTGCGATAGCAGGTTGTCGAAATCGGAGAAGAATACGTCCAGGGGCGTTGAGGCGATCTTCTTCAGTTCGTCGTCCTTCGTGTTGCTGCCAATCCCGACCACCAGCACCCTGACGCCCGACTCCTTCAGCGCCGTGGCAGCGCGCAGGGTGCGCACCGAGTCTTCCGGGTTCGATTCCTCTCCGTCGGTGAACAGCAGGGCGATGTTGTTTGCGAACGAGCGGTCGCCGCGGGCGAGCGTAAACAGATCCATGGCCAGCTCCAGAGCCGTGTAGGTCTTCGTGTCCGAGCTCAGAGGGGCCATCCCGTCTATGGCTCGTTTCACCGAGTCCCGGCTGAGGAAGTCGTCCAGGTCGAATTCGATCAGGGCCTTACCCGAGAAGTTGATGATCCCGATCCTGACCTCATCGCGGCCAATCTTCAACGTATCGACGAGTCGCTTGAGGGACGTCTTGAGGGCGTTCCACTCATAACGGACGCTAGTCGATGAGTCGACCAATAGGACGATGTCCGCTTGTTGACAATCTGAGGGAGAAGGTCAGGGCAAGATATGAGGGACATCTGGGATAGGGATATGGCGAAATATAGGTACGCACGCACGTACGCACGCATGCACACATACACATACGCACGCACACACGCACGCACACATATTTCACCATTTCTGTACGACATTTACAAACATAGAGTGAACACTTGTCAAGAATGAGCGTCAATCAAATATCAAGTTATAAGGTAAAGGTATTCATATTGGAGAGAATTGCTCGTTTATCGAGATCGTATTATTGTTTTATACGGGACACGTATTGTAAGCTACGATTGGTTTATTATTTTTGTTCCGCTGTCGGGGCTACGTCGGGGGTAAGATCGGCGACAAGCTGGAGAGACTTAAATGTGAATTCTGAAAGAAATCAACAAGTCGATAAAATGGGTTGACTACAGAGTGAGAAGACTGGTCGATAAATGGAGCGGGGCGGGGGGTGGGCTGGTTCTTGATGGGCCTGTGACGTGTCTGCTTCGTTTATTGATGCATCTTGCCTAAATAAAAGGAAACAGAATAAAATGGCGTCCACCCCCTCCTCGTGATTTACATCTGGTCGCAGGATAAACGTCAGGTCAGTAATAAGCTGGATGCCGGCTCTGAATAGGAATATAAGTTTGGTAAATAGCAACTGTCGCGCGTAAATGGCTTGAGTCGGCACTCATTCACTGACTGATTTACTGACTCACTCACTGATTAACTTACTCACTCAGTGAGTCATCCACTCCCTTATTCGCTCGCTCACATTCACTGCAATTGAGTAGTTGAACCGACAGGGGTATCAATCAATCAATCAATCAATCAATCAATCAATCAATTATGGTATTCGTTAATCGCAAAGCCATGCAGCACCATCGAGTACGCGTAATACGCATGCGCACTGGCACGATCGGCGGCTGCGGCGGTAACGTCGGAAGCCAAACCGTAAGCGGCTTACCTGCGTTAATGACGTCACTGCACGTCTCGGTCTGTAGCGAACTGACGATGCTGGCCAAATCGCGGAAGTCGGGCGTCGTCCAGTAGTTCTTGTTTAGCTCGTGAGGTGGCGATGAGATCGCCTTAAGCTCGTCTTCCTTCACGTTACTAGTGACGCCGACAACATATATCTGAATGCCCTGGTCACGTGCCGCCCCCGCTTCCGGTACCGTCATCGCCGTATTGATGGTAGACTTACCGTCGGTGACCACTATGGCCACGTTCTTCACATCCGGTCGATCGTTACCCACGTTAAAGACTTCGGTACGCATGCGCCGCAGGCCCATGTACGTGTTGGTCCGGCCATTTCCGGCCGATATCCGGTCCAGCGCTCCCTTGATGGCGTTCTTGTCGAAGTATGACGTCAGATTCCATCGCGTGATTCCGTAATTGGCGAACGTGACCAGGCCGACGCGTGTTTCGTCATATCCGATGTCAAAATGTCTGATAATGTTATAGACAAAGTCTTTGACCAACTGCCAATTATTTTGATCATTCTCTACGATGCTTCCTGATTGGTCAACGACGAAACAGATGTCGACCTTCTTACGGCAATAAGCTGCAAGATTGCGGTTTAGGCGATAATAGGTGGTGATCGACACGTCGGCTGGGTTTGGGCGAATCCCAAACGCCCGATAGGGGGCGTAAATGCGGAAGGATTTATTTGCCTATGCGGATTTTCCTCGTGCATACTTGCATGGATACACACACACACACACACACACACACACACACACACACACACACACACACACACACACACACACACACACACATATACACACACACCACACCACACACACAAACACACACAAACTGATATGCATACACATCAATACAGACAAGCGTGAATATTTAAACACAGACGAACAGTAGTCATATATTTTCATATACAAACATAAACATATCCAATTACACGCACACAAACATACAAATAAACATATACACAGGTGAACCATACAGATACACGCATGTATGCACTGAGGACAATTCAGCTACTTTCAGTCGTTGTGTTCGACCTATATCCACGAGGTGGCGTCTCCGTATGAAAACAGAGAAACCGCAACGCATTGTGGGCATAGTTTTCGAAGACGAACGGACAAAAGCAAAAACGAAAGGCGCTTGAAACGGAGAAACTTGCTCAAAACTAGACTCCAGTGAAGGACCAAACTAGGATACTGTGTCCAGCAGACAGGCAGACAGGCATGCACACAAGTACACAAGCGGACAGACACGCGGACATATGAACAGACCCACACAGTTGTAAGCAGTCGTAGGCAGTGAAGGTGCGCGCGCAGCAATGCTTGCAAATATGCCTCGAAAAAATGCTTAAATATTTGCTACTTTTCACAAAAAGCGAACACCCAGCCAATAAAACTGAAAACGCATTAACAAAAAGTTCTCCAAGCCAACCATTCAGTGTTATAGCACCATCTGGCGTATGTTCAAAGAACTATACTTATTTCAAGACTTTTCTTAAAATGCGTTTTTCATTTTGTTTGGCACAGAAGTAACGATAATGCAAAGGAAAAAAACACATGAAAGGATTTAAAAGAAAAAATCTAAATCAAAATATGAAAATAAAATAATTAAGCTAAACACGCGTAAAAGCGCACTAGGTGTAGCACAAACAAAATGAACAGCCATGTTTTTTCAGTTTATTGTTATGTCAATATTTTATTGTTATGTTAATACTTTATTCAGATATCAAGAAAGGCAAACCTAGTTTTTGCCAGTTATGGCAATATGATTTTTGTTCATTCCGGTTGGCGTACCCTATATATATATATATATATATATATATATATATATATATGTTGTGTGTGTGTGTGTGTGTGTGTGTGTGTGTGTGTAAAACGCATGCGCACACCACCATAAAACACTTCAGGCGAATACCGGGCGCCATCTAGTGCATAAAGGCATCATAATTGCAAACCCGTGAGCATCTGGCAAGCCTGCAACCTGAAACACAGCTGCTCCAGGGCACGAAGATGGAGACAAACTGCATTTCACTTTCCTTAATTATCGCTCAGACGCTAAATCATTTGCTAAATTGGGCAATGCCGGCGTGTAGTTTCACAGTTGGGCTGAGTGACATTTTGTCACCAGGTGTCTCCACCTCCGGCGCTGAAACAGCTCGTACTTAAACACGGCGACTAGAGAGAGGCGAAGCACGCGGCTGTGGCACGTGACTGGAGCACGTGACTTACCGTACGCACCTACCCAGTCTAAATGGCAACGGTAAACAAAGAAAAGTATTGCATCAATATCAAGCGGTGCTCGTGTGACTGACAAATGTGTCACAAATGGTATTGTTTATAACAGCTGTAACTTGCTTTCTCTCAGTGAAACCCGGGGAAAACCTATCCACAAAGTGCCTACATTGACAGGTAGCAGCGCTTTTACTAAGTACACTAGAACTTCGTTTAACTGGAGGCTTCTGTTAAGGACACTAGAACTTCGATTTATCATTGGTTAATTGAGCCAATGTGTCAATTTGGTATTTTTGTTTGTTCTGTGAGTGAGTGGGTAAATGAGTGTGTGGTTTTATTCGGTACTGCCTTCAGTTGGGGTATATGAAACGTTTCACCGACGCAGTTGACATCCTGATTCTACCCGACTCGAAAGTGTGAGTGATTTGTGTATGTGTGTGTGTGTATGTATGTCTGTGTGTGTGTGTGTGTGTGTGAATGTGCTTGTGGCTGCGTGTGTGCTTACGTACGTACTTTACGTTTTGCTATGCAAATTAAGTAACTATTAAATGGAATATGTAGGCCCAGAATAATATTATATATATATATATATATATATATATATATATATATATATATATATATATATATATATATATATATACAGTTTCAGTATAATTTAATTTAATCATCAACACTTCAAGCAATAATCCAAAATAAATGAGTTTGATGATGATATGAGGGAGGGGGGTGTATGACATAAGAGGTCAACTACATATCAATGATGCTATTGTTGAGGAGTTTAAATTTGACCAGATTTTTGTGTTGTCAGTTTTCTGAGTGTTTTATTTGACTCGTATTCGGACGATTGTTGGTTCGTTGAACACGAGTCGTGTTATTTGGGAGGCAAACAGGGAGATGAGCGGTTACAGAATATTCACGAGGAGAACGCCAACGGTTAGACAATTCGGCCTTAAACGAATTATAATTCTGCGATTAATCTGGCACTTATTCTAAAACCTACAAGACAGAAGTGTGTACTGAGAGATGAAGAACTCGGTGATATAGAAAATGTTTATAATTGTAGATATATAGATAGGGTTTTGTTAGTTTACTGTTGGCTAGAGTAATCAAGTGTAAAGGGAAAACATCTAAGAGGATATAGAGTTAAAACCTCTTCTTATTCAGTGGTATCCGGATTTACAACCTCCCCCCCACACACACCGAAAACAAGTAACAGTGATCCCTTGGTATACCAAGTCTCTAAATATATGTTACCTTAAGGCTGCGACATTAATAAAACATTTTCTATTGTTCACGCCCGATGTTGATATCCGGTGATGAGTGTTTGTGCTTTAACATGAACTAATGTGGGCATTTTGTCATGTTGTGTATGCTTTTGAAGAAATGTGCGCCGAATTCCCCTTATTTGTGGCGATGTAAACGCTGTCGTGATGCGATGTTCAGCATATACTGGCTTAGTGTTCTGGCCCTATCTCTATCTAGCTAAGCCTACGTAACCAAAGCCTGGACATATACGAAAGTGCAGTGCATTGGTGTTTTGGTGTGCATGAAGCCGAAAGTGGTGCATCGACGAAGGCGTGCCACCTCACCTCAGCTACGTACGTGAGATGGTACGTACTAAAGTTGTGACGTCACACAAGTACCAACCACCGAAGGGACACGAGAGAAATGTGCGAGAAGAAAGGGTGATAAAGGGTCACTGGACAGAAGAAATTATCGCGAACAAATCAAACTTGGAACCAAATTAACAACGATATCCCGATCATCAGTGCGATTAGCTCAAAAGTAACTAGTCGTTTTAATTTCCGATAAAAACAAATCTTTCATTAAAACATTACATCCATTGGAATGTCAATTTGATGGAATAATTATGTAAGTCTTTGTAATGAGATATGGGAAAAGTTTTGTTTTTGAAAACATATCTGCGCAATTGAAAATAAAATTATTAATAATTGATATATAATAATGATAATAGTTACATGAAAGATTACATAACTTATAATTAATTAACCAGTCTACCTAATAAATTATAGGTACTAGTATAAAATAATATATATATATATATATATATATATATATATATATATATATATATATATATATATATATATATATATATATATAAAACACACTACTTGATTTCCTGTGCTGTTATATTCGTAACTATTACGAGAAGAGTAAATGCGATCAGACGCATTGCACCCAAATATTTAGACTCCCCCATTATGAGGTATCTGGAATATAATAAAAACAAACGAAGTAAAACCCATAATAATAATAATAATAATAATAATAATAATAATAATATCCCACAAATGTTTTCATAAGCATACATTAATGGATCAGATTGAGAAACGGGTACAATTCACGAACACGATGTCCGAGCATATCAACAGACAGACAGATGGATACACACACACACACACACACACACACACACACACACACACACACACACACACACACACACACACACACACACACATATATATATATATATATATATATATATATATATGTTGCTATGTAAAGAAACAGTTTATGATGGGGCTAGACAGGTGTCATCTCTTGAAAATTGAGTCCTCTTTTTAACACGTCCTCGTTCAATGTCAGTTTTCAATCCTTCCAGCTTTATTATATTCTATGTTAAGAATATAATATTGCTTTAGAATGCCTACGACCCCCCTCCCTCTTGGTGCATGTGTTTCATTTAGTGTCTACTCTGGTTATTTATTATTATTATTATCAGGATGTGTTTTATGATTATTCTAATTCGGTGGGGTCATCTGAAACACATACGACATTTGATTCGTTCATTTACTTCGGATACCGAAAGAAGCATCATCTGGATCTACAAA
>JAODUP010000082.1:570000-632500 GCA_025642065.1 Paralvinella palmiformis
AACGGAAAGCATCAGATCTTTGATTATAGAACGATATACACACGTTTTGTTAATATTAATTTCACGCATCTGATTAACAAAACATCCACACCTTTGACTGATTGAAAATCCATACATTTGGTTAATTGGAAATCCATACTTACGAATAACTGAAAATCTACGTTTTTTTTATTAATTAAAAATGCACAACCATGATTAACAGAAAATCCACAGCTTTGGTTACCTGATAATCCACATGCTTAATTAACAAACAAAAAATCCACACCTTGAATTAACATATAACATACCGATACACCTGAGATCACCTTTAACAAAGACGATTACAATAGGATGTTCTTGTTATCAATTACAGTTATGATGATGCCAGTGTCGTGGATGACTGGTGTCGGGAAGATATATAGGTAGTGAATGCCCACTGACAACCGTCGCCATGAACATCAATGTAAACATACCAGCCATAACAATGACAGTCTAAAAACGCTGTGTAGGCGGCTAATAGGCTGTGGAACAGTTTAACTCACGCCAAATATCTACACAATGTCATTATACCGCACGTGCTATAGAAATTAACTCATATATTCGTTTATATATATATATATATATATATATATATATACGAACCCTGGACATCAAACAAAATACCTGCCTGCCACCTTTCGAAGCATCCACAGGTACTTTACCTGGCGTGTTTTTATCTTTTAGTCTGCGCGCATCATAAGGTATTCGGTATTAGAATATACTTCATGTTTTCATTAGGCACACATTCCTCGACTAAACGGATAGATTCGCTACGCTGCACACGACCCTCAAGCGTGTTTTTTGTTATTATTTTTGCGGACTAGTCCAGATAGAACTGGTCCAGAGACAAGATTGTCTTTTTTAGGATGTGTTACAGTCAGATCTGTGCTGAGATGATCGTTAATTGAGTTCAGATTGACAGCTTAGGGTCTTCTTTATGGTTGACGGGACTCAATCAGTGGCAGTTCTCTTCGGCCTCGATGCTGGTGGCACTTGGGGCATACCTATGAGAGCGGCTGATACGCAGATAAGTGTCTTCACTGGGAAGAAACAATTTTGCTGACTGGTGAAACACCTCATAGACAACACTTGGATTCGACCCTATCATTCAGAGGTCCGGGAGACGTTCGCACTTTGCAAGTTTCACCCTCCCATCGCTTATGGATACATGCAATCTGGCACCACACACACACCCCTAGGGGGCATGCTGTTCAAGAATACAGCCAATCTTCGATTAACTCGATTGCTATGGGGATATATTTTCGTGCCATTCCTTCTGGTGTTTGGCATCAGGTCGATATATGCTAGGCACATACGTTGTTGGGAAGATTGGGTATATGGACGTCACTTGGGCATTTGGTAGGGTTCGCTTTTCCAGATAATTCCCATTTAATCTAGAGTTCACTGTATGATAATCACACACACACACACACACACACACACACACACACACACACACACACACACACACACACACATACACACACACACACACACACACACACACAAAAACACAAACACACACATACACACGTGAGTGCAGAATCAAAGACACGGTGAGAGAGCTAGAGTTAGAGGGAGCTAGAGTTAGAGAGAGCTAGAGTTGAGAGAGAGAGAGAGAGAGAGAGAGAGAGAGAGAGAGAGAGAGAGAGATAGAGATAGAGAGAGAGAGAGAGAGAGAGTAATTACTCTAGATCTTATTATTACTACTGACCAGCTGTTGTCAACAGAAGAGGAAAGTGCAACTATCCATAACTTAATTTATCTACACATCATACAGAGTATTTCAACCCGATCAACTCGTAAGTGATATATAATTAATTCAATCAATGAGTAGATTTTAAAATGATAACAAATAGTGACTGTGCATTGAAGTTATATCGTATTCCGGCCCGTCAGTATATGATAGGGTCCTTCTTGTCACGAGGTTATTAGTACCATAACTGGAAAAGCAACATAAACGTAGGATATTGTACACAATCTTACTCCAGTGGGATCTATGAGTGGGTGGGGTAGGGTTACGGTTTTAGTAGTACGGGTTGGTTGTGCGTTGAGTGATTGATGGCTATTTAATGATAGACGCACACATACACAGCCAGACAGGCAGTCAGCCAGACAGCCAACCAACCAGATAAACAGACACAGGCATTCAAATATAAAACCATACCAACTTAGGAAAACACGTAGACATTCATAACTACATACCTCCTCTCTCTCTCTCTCTCTCTCTCTCTCTATATATATATATATATATATATATATATATATATATATACATGCTTGCACCCACATATATACTTGTATATACATTCAAACGCACAAACAAGCACGCACATACTGATGGATACCTGAAACGTAACAGAGGCATGCAAGCCATTATATATAAGAACAAATCAACACAGAACAGAAAAAAAGTTACAAGGAACAAAAGTAATTGTTTGTGTTCACGATAGACCAAGTTTAATACAGTCCATCTATCTACATCAAGCCCTTTCATGGCCTGTCACTATCAGAGGCTATCCATTTTGTCTGTTTTTGTTGAGCCGCAATAATTCACCGCCGTCACAGGGCGTTCCTTACATACCTTCAGTCGGCTTTCTTGGCATTGTCCTGTCTTAGTTCCGTCCAATAAACCCAGTGCCCCTGGCACCGAAAAAGGGTTCGCTTAACGTCGGTAAATTGAAAAGCCCCCAAACTGGGAACATCAATTACATCTGTCGCCCCGAGTTAAAGTCGTACGTCATTTAGTTCGTCACATATGCGGCATTTGACGACGCTGACGATTTATTATGTGTCATTCCATCTGTTGACTGATAACTGCCAATTCATGCTAGTCACACAGGTTACGTACGAGATAGCGTACATTGACCTAACTTTGGCGTTCGACAGGGTTCGCTATATATCGGGAATTCCATTTGGGAATTCCGATTTTTTACCCGTTCGAAAACTGGACATTGTTCGATCGTAGGAATAGTATGACGACACGAATGATGCCGATGTGGTATGTATGTTTGAGAGTTGGCGTTTACGCGTGGCTGTATGTGAGGCGCAAATATTTGTTTATCTGTTGTGTGTGGGTGGGTGTGGGGAGAAATACCGATGACGTATCAGGGACTACACCCGTGTTTTATTATTGGTGGGGAGGACCAGGCAGGGGTGTGGTCCTTGACGACGACGACAAGGTAAGTTTTTCACGCTAGCTGAGGGTGAGGGGGTGGCATTGATTATGGTAATTGCCTATCTGAGTTTTTTTCTGAACGAGATAAGCATTTGAGCTGGTTGACTGAAGTTGAACGGCTGATAGACGTCGACTATCTGATTCTAACTGGTAGAGGTTCAGTGTTTGAATTAATACCCTTTCCTTCCACCATACAAACCCAAATTGGTTAGATCAAACTGAACTGTATCAAATTGATGGCCACTGAATTGTGACGTGGTCACTGGCTTCATTAAATAATTCTCGACAAACGTTCATGTTTTATTCAATTCACGCCCGGCTGCACTTAAGACAACTGGCTTTAAATACGTAATGCCGCAAGTGCTTTTAGCATTCCACTATACACGCCACTCAAAATCAATATTCTAAAGACAAGCCTCAGTCAAACCATTCGAGATACAAGTCAATTTCGGTCGATTCGAATCCAGCTCGTAATCGAAGAAAAAATAGAAATGCACACACAGCTCATATTCACTTGCTCCGATCACAAATCACGTATAACCTATAAAACACATGCGTCTTTGAGGCGTCCTAAACACAAGCCATATCGAATTTTATAATATAGAAGCTCATAATTTTTCAAATAACCTCAAATAATAAAGTAGAACACAGAGGCAACCATCTACATACGCCATTGAATCTTTTTCAAAATGCACTGTGAGTATATATATATATATATATATATATATATATATATATATATATATATATATATATACGCATACACACAGACACATACATTTGTTAATTTTGTTCAAAAGTTTAACTATACCCATTTTGAAGTTATACCTGACTGTGAGTTTAGTTTTTTGTATATCTAAGACTTTTGTGTCTAATGACGCTGTGATCGAGCTAATATTGACAGGATCTGACCTTTGCCAAGTAACACTTATTGTACTCAGGGCAATGAGTCATGGCTTTAGGTCACGATTTAGAAGCAGTTATGAGGCATGGATCCACCCACGCGGCTACCCCGAGACACCTCAAGCACGAAACAAGCACATGCACCCGGTAGAATGTACGCGTATAGAGAGGCACGATTCGTGCATGGCCCTACTATTTTATGAATGCATATACGCTTGCACATGCGCCAACACGCCATTACGTAAACATGGAAACACGTCCATCTGGAATGACACCGAAGAAGTGGCACTTAATCGGGTATCACTGGAGTACTGTTCTGTTGTGTCAGTAAATCGGAAAGTTGTCGGTTAATAAACGTTTCCAGAGATTAATTTTTCGGCTCACAACGTCGTGGGTGGCTGACCACGTTAAATGGCGCTGCCGTCTCCACTGAATTATTTAAAAAATAAAGGGGGACGTTAAAACCCCCCTGAGGACGTAAAGCACTCTGGCAGTGACCACCCTCAGGGTATTTCGGCTCCATCTTTGCGTACTGCTCCCCTGTGAGTGGTGGGGGAGGAGATTTCTCAGCCACTCAAACATAGAAGCTGTGCCGAATAAGCGACAGACTTGTGATTGTCCACGAACAACAAAACACAAGAAACATTCGCATAGAAACAACAAACTATACTGTACTTAGCTTAATTATAATATATAAATATAATATTCAGAAAAACCTTTTAACTTCCATCTGAAATGGACATGATTTATTTCAAACAGACTTTTGTTACATGGCGACAAACATCTTAATGAATGGATTCAGAGTTAGGTAGTAGTATAAAACAGAAGAAAGTTGGCTCATCCTTGAGTGTGGGGGGGGGCGGCATTTAACGGCTTGGGCATCTGCAGTTCTCATTCGGTGCGTTCATGGTAAAACCATGTAAACGTTTTATGATATCAATATGTTTACATGCCGTTTAGGTGTTTACATGTCATATGGCGTCGTGATTGCACTTGATCATTCGAACTCTAGTTGAGAAGAGGTGTTAAACAAACAACGTAGATATTTTTGATTTACTTTATTTATATTGGTGTGATATGTTACGACATTCTTGGTATTTCTATTATCGCTGTTAGGATGACGGTAGCTCAGGTGACGGTAGCTCAGGTGACTGTAGCTCAGGTGACAGTAGCTCAGGTGAGTGTAGCTCACAAACAGGTTGACTTTCTTATTGGCGTGCACAAATTTAATTAAAGCTACTCCCAGTTTGTTAAATACCACTCGCCCCCAAATTCGACAGCTCCGACGCGCGCGTACACACACACGCACACGTACACACGCGCTCGAGCACACATACGCACATCAAGAATTTCAATCGTTCGTAAAATGTCACCTGTAGTAAGATTCGTCGGTCGCCAAAATTAAGCTGAGCGCAATTCTCAAAATTTTAGTTATGAACGTGAAATATGTCAAAGTAAACATACCAGACCAGTCGCAGTGATTGGTCATCATCAGAAGGTACCCCCCCCTCTCTCCACTCCCCCTTCTCTAGGTCCACAAGTAGACATGTTGACGTGTCAGGTATTCAACGTTAAATTTGTATAATTGAATAAACGGTCAAATCCATTCACCTTCACCATAAGTAATGTGAGGTCTGTGAGTGATTTCACTCACAGACTTGTCTCGTTCGGTCTCTGCGTCGATTATTAAGGCTGAAGCTCGGCTGAAGCCTAGACAGGGCTGAAGGTGTTTGGCAAATCTTGGCGTTGATTTTGAAGCATCATAGAAAAGTCGTCTGTGAGTTCAGGTGCAAAATTGGTCAAACTCGGCTGTGCGACAGCAACTCAAGCTACGGGGTCAGTACGTTCGAATCCCGGTACCGTGATTAGTTTTAAGATGTTTATGTACTTTAGTCCACTTGAACAACTAGAATGATTCACGCCCGTCGTTTATCTCTCTGTGTCTGTTGTATGGGAAGGTCATCCAGGGAAAGAACGCGGGAAACAAAATATAATAAAATCTGAGATTTGGAGTTTGGCAAAACTGACACCAACATGGTCCAGAGATTGCGTTCTCGTTGAGACAACTTAACACGATAATTTGAATCAGTTTTAAAGGATCCCGTTTGATACTTTCGAAGAACAAATCTTTGTTTTAGATTAGGCCTATCTACGATTCGTATTTCCCCTTTCGTGGACACCTCGCCGTACAATAATTGCCAACAGACAATCGCGAGAGCGCGTGCGTCGAAAAATTAAACCGAGACAGCCGAAAGCTAGTTTCTCCATCGGTGCACACTAACAGCCTATGACGTCAAACGCTCTATCCGATCTAAAACCATCCGAAATGCGAACGTCGTAATGAAAGTGGCGCGATTAGATTACATTATACAGACTTAAACAAATGGCTCTTACCTCGGGTTTAGTTAGTTCTCATATAATCCGAGGTAGGTCAGTAACTAAGACGAGTTGTACTCGCAGATGTTATACCCGACATATCGGTAATCCAGGAGAAAACCACGTACGACAGTTGCTAACGGCATAGACTTCGTTATATACCCATGCGCGTGACGTAATCTTATGGTCACGTGACCGCCATGACAATCGGTGGATGACCAAACCAGGACCGGAACGCTTCCCAGAAAGGGCAGCGAACCGTGTCGTAAAACAACACTCGGCATGTCGACAAAAACGTCGGCCTGCTTACGTTTCCAAACACGCAGACTTTCGTTTTTTTCTTTAGTGAAATTCTTCGCAGATTGACCGAAGAATGACAATAGTAAACGGTATGCGCATGCGCGGGCGCGCGCTTTGCGGTTTTCGCCGTGCTGTGCCCTTTCCGCTATCTACCGCATTCTGGCGAGGGCATACTGACGTCACGACAGCTCACGATTTACGTCATGCGTGGACGGCATAAAAATGGCCGGAGCTCAGTTTTTCCGAGTGGTACTCATCAGTTACAAGAAATTCATACTTAATTTCCAGGCATTTGTCAGCAGTAAATAATAGACGTGCTCCGGAAACAATACTGTCGCCGAACATGGATGATCCTGATGGGCTTCCTCCTATCCAGATCTAGACGCAAAACCAATTTACAGGCGTATTTATATTTCAGTTGGTGGAACATTTTACATAATGTTCTAAAATGTTCTATTCGTATTAAAGGAAATGAGCAAAACTTTGGGAAGATTGAGCCCCTCATCAGCTTCACATTACGCCCCCCCCCCTAAAATATACCTATCTATTATGTAAAACGTCTTTTTCAAGACGACACCAAACCGATTTGTTTTCTATTGTCTCACTCTTACTATCTTAGTGGCTAAAATAAACAATATGTATATGTATTAGCTTTTTTATTATCTAAACAATCATAAACCTTCTATTAGTCGTGAGTTGGATATGATCCTCAGTAACTTAATGGATGTCGTACGATGTAATTAAAAGATGACTATACTTTATATGTTTATTTAAAGATGTATTGTTAGAACTGACTGACTGACTGACTGACTGACTGACTCACTCACTCACTCACTCACACGCTCGCCAAATCATACACCCACACTCTCACTCACTCACTCACTCACTCACTCACTCACTCACTCACTCACTCACTCACTCACTCACTCACTCACTCACTCACTCATCTATTCCAAGAAATCAGGATGACTATCCAAAGATGTATCACCACAATAAACCTATAAATTACCCTTTATATTGACCTACATTAGGTGTGTGTGTGTGTGTGTGGGGGGTATTCTGTATATCACCAGCAATTGCCACGAGGTAGAGATTTACAAAATGAAAGTAAATAGAGTAATACGGCAATATAAGGTCATCAATATTTTGCCGAAATACAGCGTTAATTACCTTTTAAAGATCGGCGTTATGATAAAGGTAGTTTATGATAAAGAAATTAAGTAGTTATGACACAATTCATTATACATTTAACATAATAAATTGTTGATATATATATATATATATATATATATATATTTTATATATATATATATAGCATGCGTGTTTGTGTGTGTGTGTATTTGTGTGGGCGCGTACGTGCGCGCGCATATAATTGATCAAAAGGAAAATAAGGACAGACAATTAGTCTTACAGTCGCTTTTGGGAATAGATAGGTTCACTATAAATTTAATAAATCAATTAAAATCGGCTTAGAATTGATATGATATCATCTAAGTGCCCTTTAAACTGAACAACTTGTCATCATACTGAGAACTGATAAACAATTACTGACTTTTGTCAATATTTTACGACTATGGCCAGCTAATTACAAGTAGATTGAACACTATTCCACCAATCAGGTTGCTTGTCGCAGTACTTCCGCTTTGAGATCCAAATGTCGGTGTAACAGTCTATTAGCCGGGTATTATATGATCTGGGTCCATCTAGGACAATATGAACTTATTTACGTGCCGGGTTTGTGAATTATATAACGACTTTCATTGGTACAAAGAAAGACTTTGTTGTGTGCGTTTTATGCTAGCTGTTAGAACGAAGCCAACCGATGCCAAGAACCGTTGAATATATGGCTCCATCAGTGGGTGGGCCGAGAAGGTTGGGTGACAGTGACGAGCTCGGATAGAAGTCGAAACCCTGCGGGTGGATGTGAACCTTCGACCCTGTTCAAGTCGGATACGGATCTAATATAGGCTCGTCGTGAAATGGAAACTTGTACCCTCAGCGTTGACCTGACTATTCGCTATTTAATGACACACACACACACACACACACACACACACACACACACACACACACACACACACACACACACACACACACACACAAACACACACACACACACATTAACTTTAACTGCCTTGCCTCTCACCCTCTCTCCTTACTATGTTTGATGCTGGTTGTAACCCATCTGTCTATATGTCAGTACTAACACAGATAACAACATGTATTTAGTGTCTCTTGCTACACTGAATGCACAAGTGTGAGTTTTATCCTATACAAATTTATGTTGATTTGTAACTTCTTTTAAAAATCTTTTACATTATATATATATATATGCAGTGTTGTGTAAATGTGTATGTTTGGTGTGTGTATGTGTGTGTCCATACGTTTGTGTTTGGCTGTGTCACATATGCCATTATTCTTTAAATATTTACATATACACTGTATGCAATGATGTAATTTTATTGCGCTACGGGTATGTATTGCTCCTGCTAGTAATGGTTCTTCATTCAATCTCGATTATTATTATTATTATTATTATTATTATTATTAGTTATTGCTGTTCTTCAATGACTTTTATAGTGAATGTCTTGTCTACGATTCCATTTTATTTGCTGCCTCTATTAGCGCAAAGAAAATGTAGTTGGCTAAACATCCTGTTGACAAACTAAAGGATATTTGTTGTTTACATTGTCTTCACCAAAAGGTAAACAATGGATGGAAATGTTCCTTGTTCTGAATCAAACAAACATTTATTGTCTCTGTCCGATTTATAGCAAAGATTTTGATATGTGTATTTTGTAAGATACCCCCCCCCCTCCCTTCAAACAAAGATTATACACAAACAATGAAATAGTACGCTATATCAAATATACGGCAATAGAAAGGCCAGGTGTGTATTGATAATGTTTTGGAGCAAGGTGAGTGGTGGATCACTGAATTGATAATGTTGAATAATTGAATGAAACCAATCATGATATATACTGGACTGGGCAGAGAGAGAGAGAGAGAGAGAGAGAGAGAGAGAGAGAGAGAGAGAGAGAGAGAGAGAGAGAGAGAGAGAGAGAGATAGATAGATAGATAGAGAGAGAGAGAGAGAGAGAGAGAGAGAGAGAGAGAGAGAGAGAGAGAAAGAGAGTGTGTTATAATTATTAACGTGAACAAGCACAATGACGTGACAACATACAAAAGCGTCTTAATGTGTTGGAACAAATACATACACAATGTCACGATATCAAGAACAGCTTCAATGCTACTCTCTATCTATCTATCTATCTATCTATTCTATCTATCTATCTATCTATCTATCTATCTATCTATATATCCATCTATCTATCTATCTATATACCTATCTATCATTTGGTCTACATATACATCTATCTATCTAAGTATCTATCTGTCTTTATCTATCTATATTAAACAAACAGCTGATCTATACATGCTACCTGTATATAATCGCTATATAACCCCAGATATCGACAGTAATTTAGAATGATTTGTTAGCAAACTGATCGTAAACTTACCGTCGTCACGGATGGTTGACTCCCGCTACCAGCCCAGAATACGTGTACTCCAGAGACCTCTGGCGGCTGTCAGGAAAACTACCCGTCAACCACTGAATAATCACCCCTTTGTACAAGAGAACTGTAGTCTAGACACGTGATTAACACGGTGTTTTAGATGGCTGGCTGGTTTGGTTGATATGTGGTTTACTGACGCAGTAGGACGTAAATAAAATTCCCCTCGGTTCCTTCCGACTCGGCAATGACGTATCGATTTGTTCGCTACCGATCAGAGATCGATACTGTCTGATCAGAAAATGAACTGGCCCCGGATGGTGAGCTTTCTTCGAGACCGTCCGATGTTAGGAACAAACTTTTCAGCGAACCGAACACAACAAAAACTGACAATGTCACTGTACCGACACGGAACGAAGAATAAATATCGATTACGTTTGTCGAGTAATCGATTGATTTGTCCGTGTAATTTGCCACAATAGAGCCCCACATATCTAGCTGTTATGGTCACGCTTGAACGAATCGATAATGTTAATTGATGGTGGTAATGATAACAATGTTCGTTTATTGACCCATTCCAGATGTGACAGCTGTGACAGGTGAGACAGGTGAGACAGGTGTTCTGAGGATGTGAACTAGATCAGAGATTCTAAAATTTCTCATCGAGACACTACTGACCTCTAACGGTCAGCAGAGATAACTCGGTTGTTCATGCACTAAGCAACTCTGGTGCTATGAGGTCATCCGAAAACGTTCACCTTACTCTGATGCATACATTGACTGCACGCTTCATTCACAATAATAACAGCAGCAGCAACAACAATAGCAACAACAATAACAACAACAATAACAACAACAATAATAATAATAAGACAAACATATTAACGTAATATTATGTAATATTATAATATATATATATATATATATATATATATATATATATATATATGTGTGTGTGCGTGTGTGTGCATGTGTGTGTGTGTTGTGTGATGTGCATCGTGCGTGTGTGTGTATGTGGGTGTGTGTATGTATTAAGATAAGAATACGATTTGTGATAAATGGCTTATGGGCTAATCGTTTGTTATAAATATGAATGGACTGACAATAAAGATGAAACGAAGAGTTGTAGGGTAGCATCACTGCTACTGCTAAACGTACAATAACGTATTAGATGGATGGATTGATACAATATTTTAACGCCAACTTTTAACAAGTGAAAATGTTGTCATAAAGCTATACATTTTATGAATCGCCCACCCAAGACCACTGGCTTCCATATGTTATTGTTATAATTTGTATAAATGTTTGTTATTTTGTTAAATGATCAGTGACTAGTCTAGTCTAGATAAGCCGATATCTGATCTATGTTTTTGCATCTTTCGCTGAAATCATTTACTCATTGTGTCCATAAAATATAATAAATTCTTGTTGTAAAAACGACTTTTGTAACGCAGTAAAAGTATATCTGAAAAAAACCCACCACCCTACTAAATCGAGGAAAAGTGTGTGTGTGTGTGTGTGTGCGTGCGTGTGTGCGTGCGTGCGTGTACGAACTGTGTATTTTAGCAGCGTGGGATGAGGAGCACGATTCCTGAATATAAACTATGGTCGACTCATCGTACTCATCAGACTTCTCATACTGAACAGTATGCAATGTCTAACTAGACTTTGTTTGTGGGTGTGCGTGCGTATGTGTGCTATAATATATATATATATATATCCCTCGGCTATAAATCCCAGGTGTAAACAGGCTAAGCAACTCAACTCAACTTATTTGTGTTTATTGTAGCGGTGGGGCGGTAATTAGTTGTGAGTTCGATTCCGACCCGTAGCTGTGATTGTGGGATTGTTTTCTTTAGGTAGTCGGCACTCAGTCATATATCCCAGAAGTGACCAGAGACGAGGCTAAACAATGACAACAATAACAACACTAACTGATTACTGACTGATTTGTGTTATTCCGGAGTGATCTGTTATCGATTATTTCTAAGTGCGTTAAGCACATTCATAGATAAATGAGAATCAGGTAAGATTGGATTGACACATGCATATATTATATACGACACATCTCCTTGCTTTTGTTACTGATTTCACCATCATCATCATCATCATCATCATCATCAGTATTATTATCATCATCAGTATTATATTATTCATTCTTAAATTTAATCGGCGCCTCCGTGGTCTAACAGTAGCGTGTTGGATCACAGATCATTACCACCCGTGTTCGAATCTCGGCGTGTACATATCTGAAGGGTGTTTCAGCTTTGACTTCGCTTCATTACCTTTGGAGGTCGCTCTGCCTATTTAACCTACCACGTGCACAAAAATGGCCGTAAAACATCAATCATCATCATCATCATCATCATCATCATCTTAAATTTAGTCCTATTTGTTACTTCGTGTCGTGTCTTAAGGTAGTCTAACGTGAACAGTGCGGCAGAAGATTTCCAGATTTGGGGTTCTAATCCAACCTATAGCTGTAATTGGTGGGATATGTTAACCTTTGTAGACCCCACCCTCGGCTCTGTGTCCCAAGTGTGACCTGTACCGTAGCTAAACAACTCAACTGAATGTAATCATTGGTATACGTTAACAATCGTTTCCTTTTTATCTTTTAGACCAAATTTTAGCCAGTCCCTCTCCGTGTATAAACTAAACCGGAAGTTGGCCATCAAAATGAAACATTTCGTTTCGGTTTCCTGTCCAAATTAATCGTTTCCACTTTTTCTGTGTCTAGTCGTAGGAAGCAGATTAATTAGGGGGAAGAAAACCTTCAATAAATCACGGATTATTAAATCAACGTGATACCTAATATCTTGATGTTTTATACAGGTTTTGCGAAAGACCATAAGTCAACATTTCGCTACGTGTCCCGGATGTAGATGATGTCTTGTTTGTCGTATTGGTAAAGAGACCGCGTTAAGATGAGGAACGTTTGCTTAGTTTCTTTCGGGGAGAATCCCCAGGCTGTCGCTTATTCAGCACAGCCTCTATGTTGGAGTGGTTGAGAACCACCCTCCCCCACCACTCACAGGGGAGCAGTACGGAAAGATGGAGCCGAAATACCCTGAGGGTGGTCACTGCCAAAGGGGTTTACGTCCTCAGGGGGTCCTTAACGTCCCCGTTTATTTTTTATAATTCGGTGGAGACGGCAGCGCCATTTAACGTGGTCAGCCACCCACGATGTGGTGAGCCGAGAAATTAATCTCTGGACACGTTTCCACCTCTTGCTAGAATCGAACCTGTGACCCTTGGCACCAAGTGCCGGGCTGATTAACAACTAGTCCACCAGAGATCACTACTTATGTGCAAGTACAAATATAGTAAAAACTCCATTAGATCATAGCCTTGGTGTTATTAGATTATAGCCATAATGGTAAAATCATGAGTTAATATTTTTGTTAATAACAACTGGCTCAATATGGCTTAACTAGTAGCTCGGTTGGCCACGTACTTTTAGCATCTGGGTTCAGATCTCAGCCTGGCTATGGCTGAAAAGTATTTCGTCTTTCACGTCGGCTCGTGACATTTAGAGCACGCTAAGCCCCCATGGTCATGACACTTAGAGCTCGTTAAGCCCCCATGGCCAATCGCGTGTAGAAAAATGGGCTTAAAACATCAACATTTATTTCGTTAACAATTCAATGGATTTCCCCATAAACAGATAACGGACTAATTTCCATTCAATTGTTAACAGTTAATGTCTAGACTGCGACTTACAATTCGTTGGCTTCCTTTGAAGTACAAGACACAGTACAATCTTCGTGTGTCACATGCCAACTTATAAACCAATATAAGTCAACGATATGCAATGTTTTAAGAACCCAGTCGACATCTCGTCACCTGATGAGTTTAGTTAAAGTATGATCATTACCTAACACTTCACATATTAGAGATCTTTGAGAACTGCCAACAAGAAATACTCATTCCTTGTAGCGTTGAGGATTGTACAGTTTTCTTTGGTTTATCTTAAGCCGATTTCGAAGTGTCCTGGAACACAACAGGTGGCTGCGACCGTTTGTTTTGTTTTGTTGTTCGGGGAGAATCCCCAGGCTGTCGCTTATTCGGCACAGCCTCTATGTTTGAGTGGCTGAGAAATCTCATCCCCCACCACTCACAGGGGAGCAGTACGGAAAGATGGAGCCGAAATATCCTGAGGGTGGGCACTGCCAGAGGGTTGTACGCCCTCGGGTTTTTTTTAACGTCCCCTTTTATTTTAAATAATTCAGTGGAGACTCAGAAGTGAAGGTATCAAATGGCCAGCGATGGAACTAATGGAAGCCAAAATAATGATTTTCTAAATGAATGTATAATTGTTTTAGAGTTTTCAGTACAAGAAAGGGTAATAATTAACTAAACTATTCGACAAAGGTACCATGTCGAATATCAAATTATATATTAGTGCAAACGTTTGTAACATAGGTGACTATTGTTCGTATTAAAGATAAAAAATTGTTTGCAACAAAGATAACAATAGTTTGTAAAAGAGATAATTGTATTTGTAACTGTGATAAGCTTAGCTTGTAACATAATTAACAGTTGGCTGTGAATGAGATAGCCATTGTTTGTAACAGAAAATAATAACTGTCTATAATTTAGATAACAATTGTTTATAAAAGACGCTACAATTGTTTCTAACAGATACAACGTTTGTTTGTAATACAACAATTCTCAAATGAGAAGAGGTTTTCTCTTAATTTATGTCTCTTTTACAAGAAACTCTCTTCGATGACATATATCGTCTGCTGAGGAGCATAATTGTTTGGCAGTTGAACGGCAAAAGACGACACAAACAAACGTTTGGTCTATTTAAGTCTGGTTTAGTTTTGTTCTTCAAATTTCCTATATCGTCTGCTCATTTTCTATTCCGTACGATTTACGAGGTTAAAAGTTTACGCTCACCATTTTATGAGCGTCACTATTAAATTGTGTCATTGTAATGTTGAGGTCTCTACTTATCCACCCACGAGTTTATATATGCACGAAGACACTGATACATACATATATAGACATTGATACCAAACCTTTACGTATTTTGCTACATTTCCAAGCTATGAGGGCAATATCTATTCCATCTGAACTGTTGGCATATAATTAATCATAATAATCTCTGGTGGCTGGGAGGTCTTGATTAAAAACTGTGATGTACAAACACATCACAGTCTGACGAAATATCGGCTACAAAAAAACAGGCTTTGGAAGATAATACGAGAAACTACGACACACGCACGCACGCACGCACACACGCACGCACGCACATACATACACATGCACGCATACACATATACACAAGCACGCACGCACACGCACACACACGCGCACACACACGCGCGCACACACACACACACGCACACACACACATAATATATATATATATATATATATATATATATATATATATACCCCCACACACACACCCTCACACACTCACACGCGCGACGGAGAGAGAGAGATAGAGCTTAAGGAGACATAGGTATGAATATCATTCAGTATCTCATCATTATAGTCTCTTCTTTCGACATGCAGGAGGACACAGTGGAATAGATCTGAACCTAAACCCCAAACTGACAACAGGAAGAGAATCTGATGTACATAGAAAACAAACTATTGAGCAACAGAAAGTGGGAAATAAAGATAGGTTATAGGTCACAAGAGAAATAAAAGACAGACTGTGAGATATAAAAGAGAGACTCTGAGCTATAAAAGACAGAGAGCGGGCGATACGAAAATAGAATGTGGGCAAAAAGAAGACAGAGTGTATGCAATTAAAAGGCAAACTGTGGGCAATAACAAAACAGACTGGAACAATAGGAAGACAGAATGTGGGCAATATAAAGGCAGAAGATAGGCAATGAAAGCATCAGTAATAAGAACGACAAACTAGAGGCAATAAGAAGAAAGGCAATAAGTAGACAACTTATGGGTAACAATAAAACACACCATGGACAATAAGAAGACAAAGTGTGGACAATAAGAAGAAGGACTAAGGGTAATGCAGTTATTGTGGGCTATGAGAAATTAGATTGTGCACCAAAATGATAGACGGTCTAGACCACACGGAGAGGCGCTAGACCAGAGGAAGACAGGCCACATGAAGAGACACTACAAGCCACGACACTACTACACCGTAAGAAGTAAGGCTGTGGGTCAACCGACATTTTTATTGATTTTGTTATTTGTAAATTGTTCGAAAACACGATCTCATAGAAACCACAAGAACCTGTCCAAGAGTTATACGCCTTTCTCGTGATAAGCCACCCACATATCACTGTGTTGGATCTGGTTACGGTCCAGTGGACTGAAGTATGACAGATATCTAACTTAGTGCCCCACACATACCTGAGCCACTCACACCAAACCGCCAAGCAATCTAATCAAGAAACAGAACCTTCGCAAAAAGACATATGACTTCGTTAACCTGATCACACGAGGTCACATTCCTGGGTACAATCTATATTCAAACCAGTTCAGACTAAATAACAATTTGACTAGCCACAATAAAAAAACAACTATTTCGGCTTCACAAACGGCGCGGACAACGTCAAAGCTTCGCCATTTGACCACACGCGTGGCACAGTTTGGTTCCAGAATATTCTACGGGCCATACTTCGCCGCCACGCTTCGAATAATTAATTTATCATTTTATCACCGGAGCAGAAAATCCAAGGAAAATAATTGCAAGTCACGTAATCAGTCAAATAGACAATGAAGCACCTTCTGACATTTTGACAGCTGATAAATCTAGTACCAAACGAAAAAAAATATATAAATGTAATATTGATTTCGGCTATTTAAATCTGTTGTATAGGTGTCTAGACAGATCAGACTCGACTAGACGTCTGTGTGTGGAAGGCTAGATGATTGTATAAAATCGGACTAGATAATGATTAATGATATATATATATATATATATATATATATATATATATAGAGAGAGAGAGAGGAGAGAAATGGATAGAGACAGAGATCGATGAAGAGAAGGAAAAATATTATTACTATTGGCCATAATTTAAACTGACTTGGACATAAAACGCGGTAATCAGTCAAATACCAGTAACGTAATCTTATCACAGTTTGATAACCAAAATAGTCTCTTATCTCGTGACATGACGCGTCTTTGTTAGCTATCAGTAGCACACGTATATACACTTTAAGTATACGTATTAAGGGTTAATGTTTCGAAACTGGCGCTCAGCACCAGATTCAGTTGCAAATGATGAAATTGAAGTCTCCAGTGATTTTAGAAGCTTTCACGAGTTTACGAGGTACACGATATAAATCAGCCGTCGGTGAGCAGATCGGCAAATAATACGCTCATGCTTAAATGTCACTTAGATTGATAACTACGAAATTCAGTATATTAACACCCACCAAGAGATGACAGACACGGTTGAATGCTTTGTTTGGTCTCATTTGTGACCTGTTCCTCAGCGAAATGAGATGATCCGCTGTAACATCCCAGAGTCACAGTTTTCACTTGAGGCAGGAATGATTATGATTAGTCTGAATCCTATTACCTGTTAATAATTGTATTTACTCATGAAGGTTGGAACGGTTTGGGGTCAAATCCCAGAGACAGTATTTGTTGGATTTATTCCTCAGTCATATATACCAGGTACGACCTGCACCGAGGCAATACTACCTGCTTCCATCCCCTCATCAACCCATTCCTCCACCCCTCTCTCACTTACTCATTCGCCTACTGACCCATACAGTTTGGAAGTATTCGGATCATATGTCAGATGAAGTGGATTTCATACATGATTGATAAAAAAGATATTCCCCATCTTTCATTCCAAGAAGACCTTCACACCTAACTTTAGGTTTCGTTAAATTTCAGAGTAGGATTAAAAACAAAACAGTGCTTATTTTAATCTTGAACTAATGTCAAACTTCATGGAAAACACGCAGCCATTTGATTCGAGGTATATATATATATATATATATATATATATATATATATATATATATATATATATATATATATATATATGTTTGTGTGTGTGTGTGTGTGTGGCTGTCTGTTCATAGGGGGCTGTGAATGCGTGCGTGCGTGCAAATAGTTTGTTTTCTGTATCACGAATGCCACGAATTTTGGATTTGTCAAAGCAGTGACGCATGTAAATGCCTTCTATTGAAATTAAAGTTCCATATAAGAAAGTTTGTTTATTTTCCTATTGTGTATAAGCAAAAGATAAATTCAACTGTAGATGAGTCGAAATAAGTGGGAAAGATAAACTGGAAATATTAGATAAAAATGATAAATACACATACACGCGCGCGCGCACACACACATACACACACACAGAGAGAGAGAGAGAGAGAGAGAGAGAGAGAGAGAGAGAGAGAGAGAGAGAGAGAGAGAGAAATAGAGTGTGTAAAGTTTACCATGTTAAGAATCACATTAGGAAAAATGATTTCTTGTCTTTGTTTATCTTTGTAGCTAATTTTAATAACATAATGAGTCTGAGAATGACGTAGGAGAACTTCTATTTGTTTTCCTTAATAAAAGTTAATTTTAATAACTGTTGTCTATAAAATGATAGCCTTGTTGTTTGTGCTCCTTATCAGTGAATCTGGTGATACAATGATAATATCGGTGATAAGAATAGATATGTCACTAGTACATGTTTTACATGGCTATACATTTGTCATAGAACAAAGGTCTTTTGTAATTATTACTTCGCTTCTATATATAGTGTCTCTGGGTTATATATATATATATATATATATATATATATATATATATATATAATCTTACATCTGTGTCAGTATTCACTAGCAATTGTCTGGCCGTACAGTTGAAATACAGAAACATTTAGACAAATCTAGTGTTGTTGTTGTACAACTGTATCACAATTCATTGGCTGTGCAGGAGATATATTTCCTAGATATTGTTGCTCTTCTCGTGTTCTTTCTGTATCTTGTTTGTTGACAATTTCAGTTTTACAGCCATCGTTCTCTTTGCTATCTTACACATGCTTTGCAGTAACAAATAGTAGCTTTCTTGGACAATGTCAAGGTTACGGTGTTATCTAAAATGCGAACTTATCTCATCCAGAGTCGGCTCGTTATCTACAATGCGGTCGTTATGGTTGTTATCGGACGAAGCCAAAACGATTAGACATTATCTTATTTTCTGGCTTATCGCCTTTTGTCATTTGACTGTTGACGCTAAATAGCACCTCAGTCTGAGGCTAGAGTTTTGGTCATTTGCAGCTTTTACGCCTGTTCACGATGCAGACGATAACGGTGGTTACGGTATCGGAAAAATCCGTCGCGGTATGGCAAAAAATGGCGGAACACTGACTGGAGCGAAATATAAAACAATGTCAACTTGTGTAACAACATAAAGGAATCTACGTCAAAGTATCTGTTTCACACCTGAAGCTACACCAGGCTTATTAAAAATGCTATACAGCTAAAGTAAATGGCTTAATTTTCGAAAACTATCAACATTCCATTGGGTTGAAGCAGACCAGACAACACTCGCGCACTGCTTCTTTCACCAAACGAACTAGAGCCTTCGATCCCTTCGGGTTAATTAATATTCATGACGTCATCGGTATGCGAAGTGGAAATTAGCTGGCAGGCGAATTTACTTAATATGGTCTATCTGCCAGTGATGTTGGGCGCTAAAGCCATCAATTGAATGTCAGCTGCGTTAATAGAACCGCGTCAAATTTGAATTCATTGTCATCGCTTTAGGTTTGAAAACACTAGCCTTGCCAAGCCCTTGAGCGCAGTCCGGCACAGCGTATGAATATTAAACGCGCGCCTTAATGAATACGACATTTTAACCACAGTTTTCTGATGGCGAACTGAGGGGCTGGAGGTAATTATATTTACAAGCTGGTTTAGAGACTGGAAAGAATCGCCAACAGGCGGGTTGAAGTCAGATATACCGATGTCGATCGGTGAAGTTGCGGTTTGTGGTTTGGACTCACAACGAGAATTAGCTATCTCAGGGCAGATAAGTCACAGGATTGTGGCAATAATTTACCGTAGAAAAGCACAGCCGAAATTATGAATGCTGAAATGATTACCTGTCCGTGCTTATGTAGTTTGATGGCAAACGATTAATAAGCCGATAAACTGTTTCCATAAGGTGTCAAAGGCTTCGTGGAAGTCTAGAAGGTAATGCTAATGTGAATATACCTTTGTCAACAGAGCTTTCGGTTAGGTATTCCTGAGATGGAGCTATTAGTTCTCAGATAGAAGTTTTAAAATAATATTTCTTTGGTTTATTACACTTAGTACACATTTGTCTTCTTGGAAGATTTGGTTTGATTATTTCTGTGAGAGAGTGATACCATCGTATAATGCAGTGGTTACAGACCTATTATTGATTGATTGATTGATTGATTCAGGCAGGTACGCAGGCAGGCAGGCAGGAAGGCAGGCAGGCAATAAGTTAGCTTTGCATGTAAATTAATCAATTACAACCATTAATCTCCGAATTGATTCCAGCTAATTATTTACAATAGAAACTTGTGTAGAGCTCAATGGGTATTTATTGTCAAATGCTTTACCGAGTTTACGAATGAAGTATCCTCCTGACTAATCGTCTTTTACCTCTTCCAGATCTCTAATACATAACAATGGATACAGAGTCATAGAGATATTAAAAGTGTCAACGGGAAATAAAACCCGGATTATATTCTGTAATTAGAAAACGTAATTCCCGTAAGGGGTCAATGAGGCTTTCTCTATCTCATTTAAGTGCAACCTCCCTCAATTCGGAGGCACTGACATGCAGATTCCGTTGTCCAGAGCACGTTCCCAAGGGTTTGCTGTTTCTTGTTTTCCGTAGTTAGACGCATCATTCGGCACCGCTAATTGCTGAGTAATTAATGGATTTAGCTCCGGAGTTCATACGCCATAAGTCCCACATTCAAGCTACGTGATCATTTTATCCCGTAATAATATGTAACAGTCGGGGTCTACAGAATCCAAGAATCCAAGGCTCCATTCGTGAATGCCGAACTGTTCGTGCAGCCGAACAATCAATAATACATCATCGTTGGCGAGATAAGACGAATGCTCCAGGAATGTCTAAGACATGCCATCAAACAGAACCAAGAGACCCCCCCTCCCCAATCAGGAACTTATGTTAGCTATACCCACAACGGAACTCGGTTTAATAATAGGACTGACTCTAGCCAATTGGGCAAACCACTAGACTAGCCGAGCATGATCGTAGTCTATCAACGTTATGTCAGTATGTTGTCTAATTCGTGTGATGGGTAGAAGTAAACAGAAGTAGACTAATGTTTGTCTTTAGATGTGAGTCATCATCCGTCGTGACACGTATCCTGTGTCTAGGGTCATGACTATGACTAACAAGGTTAAATAAAGAAATATACGCTAAGTGTATGAAACGTATATAAAACTTCGTAAAGGAAAGTTGGACCGGATTCGTCCTAGGAAGTCCAAAGGGCATGCTGAATAATATTAAATTTACTTGTATTAATATATATATATATATATATATATATATATATATATATATATATTATAATTTTTATTTATGATCAAACATGTCTTAAGGTTACATGTTTTACATTGAATTACACTGTGTATTTTATTTATATACATTAATGTTGTAAGAACTGCTTTGGTTTTTCCTCAGCAGTTCGGGGAGGGGGGAGGTGCGGTTTATGAATGGAATAATAATAACATTGATGAAACATTTGCAATAGAGAATATAAAGAGAGATTTTTCCCGATTGTGTTAGTTGAGTTAATGACAATACAATAATTTGTTTTGAAATAGTTGGAGTTAAATGTAAATTTTTCTTAATTTTTAGCAGCAGCCCAAAAGAACAAAAAATCTGTGTCTGTGGGTGGTGCAGTCTATGCAGATATCACACTATCTTTAGCACGTGTATATTCAAAGGGTTTCTGGATGGTCTAACTGGTAGCGTGGTCACATACAGACCACTAGCACCCACATATCTGGCTATATGTGAAGGATGTTTCATCGTTTACTTCGCCTCATTACCGTTGGAGGTCTTTTTGGCCATTTTGTCAACCTCATACGGTAAAGTAGTCACACACACACACACTCACGCACACACACACACACACACCGCCAGACATAAATACACAGACGGCCATACACACAGACAAATACGCCGCGACTTAATCGCGTGATTATCGCCCGTCTGGAGCAATATTTACGGTTGACTCAACGCCGAGTAATTGAGTAATATTTACAATACGGTCTGCTTCTGACCAGGTATTCACGCACCTGGCTTCATAGACATACATACCGTCTTATAAGTCGACATATTTTAATAAAGCACATATTTCAATATTAATCATTCACGCCCCCTTATCGGTGCGCATACCAAGCTCGATGATAGAATTCACGTCTTACAGGTAATAAAATACCTGATTTATTATTAGTTTTCGTTCGGTGACAGATTACACCACCACAACGTAAGACTTTCTCTGGATTGGCACTAAAATGTAAAAAATAAGAGGACGACAGAAGATTATAGCCATTTATTACGCGGCTGTGTAAGCATATTATCATTCTGGGTAAATATTAAGTTCAAGCCATCAATGGATGTGAGTTGTTTCTAAAAGACGGCATTAAAGATGGCAGACGCGCACGCACGTACGCACGCACACGCGCGCGCGCGCGCACAAGCACAGAAGACGATTTCAAAGCAAACCTGTCATCAAGTGAGCCATTCTCCTGCCAGATTCGAACCGCTCAAATCGAAGGACAATTTCTGTTATATTATGCAAATCACAAGACTAATAAAGCTTTCTCAGTTGGTGCAAAAACCGGAAATACCAATTATACCTACATGTATTAGGAAACACGAAATTTTATTCTATTATGGCTTGACTCAGTCATCTTCCGTCGTTCTCTGTAACGTGACGTCACTGCCCACCCGCCCCCGAACTCTTAACAGTTAAAATAGGTATTTTATTTAATTATGAAATCGAGTGTCATACTTACTCGTGTATGTGGGTTGTTTCATTCCTAAATAAAAGGCTTCAACAACAGAACTTCTTTATAAGAAATGCCCCCCCTCTCTCTCTTCGGACTTCCCCTTCTCTCTCTCTCTTTATATATATATATATATATATATATATATATATATATATATATATATATATATATATATCATACACCAGTTTCACATAACTGTAGGGCGTGTACAGTGTTTTGTCACTGTTATGCTGAATGTGCGCAGGCAGTGCTCGAATTGGACGAAGTATCTGGGTTACGACAAGTCTTCACAAATGACAACAAACACACAGAAACGCACACAGATACACAAACAAACACAGACACAGATGTAGGCGTTAACAAGGTGTTTATTGCCACGATGTGCCCAGAACAAGCTTTTATTAGCACCTTTCTTAAATTTATGACGCACTTTGGGGCGATTCACTTCCGTCCCAGGTGACAGACGGTCAGCCAGGTTGAATACACACGTTCATGTATTTACGACAACCCTAGACACAATGCGTCGCATCGGATTCCAGACATTTTCATGGGGTTCCGATAGACGGAGCTACTGGTGCTTCCTCCCACGCATAACTCGGTTTATATTCTTTCATTGGAGTTTATTCAATTTAATGACGGTGTACCTGGACCACTGGCGTTTATGACAGAATTCTACTTCGTCTCAGACCCTGGGAGGTTTAGAGAAATTACAGGTGTCCGGTTGCAGGCTGAACAAAAATGTAGACATACCAAACCTTATCCGCTTTATAGAGGTTGTCCGTAATACCCAATCAGCAGTCTGAGACGTCATGTCAGTTTATTTATATTCTAATAAATGTGGTTAAGTTTGGGAAAAGGCTGCAGTGAGTCAGTGATAAATGAATAAAATAAAACATACACACACAGAAATAGGCGTTTGACGTCATTCGTTAGACCTCTTGACCTTACCACCCTTCTCTCTCTCTCTCTCTCTCTCTCTCTATTTATCTCCGTGAGTACGCGCGCGCATGCGTATATGTGTGTGTCCATGTGTTGTTTGTGTTTTATATATATATATATATATATATATATATATATATATATATATATATACATATGTGTGTGTGTGTGTGTATGTGTGTGTGTGTGTGTTTGTGTGTGCGCGCGCGCGTGTGTATTATCCTCTCTCTCCCTCTCTCTATCGCTATTTGGTTTTTAAACATCCAGTCAATTAGTCAGTTAATCATCCCATTTATCTGATTGTATATTTCTGTTAACGTCTGCCTGTCTGATTATCTATCCCCCTCAATTTCACTCATCCCTCTATATCTGCCAAACTTACCGACCCATTATTCAAACAAAATATGCACGCATTCGCTAAAGTTTGCAGCAGCACACAGAAGTTAGATACATTCAGAGCAAATTTGATAACAGTCACGGTTGAATTATACGCAGGCGCGCGACAAGCCTGTGAGCATCTTATGTTGAGTTTGATATCATTTGTCGTTTGTCCTCAAAAAACACATCGGTAATGTCAAATCGAAACTACCTCAGACCTCCTCATGATCATTGCCAATTCTCTGTCGACTTAATGACCCCATTCCCAGTTCTGGCTTGTCCTTCACCACACAGAGAGATACACGAGAGATAGATAAACGTTTATTTGAATGGCGGCGGGCTTTCTTGGAGACTTCAATGCCGTCTAGCCCTACGCCCCACCGACCGCACTGATCATACGCTGCCCCGCTTTACGTGATTCGCTCCACATATCCCACCGCACTCTGCTGCTAGACTGCATAATATACAGAACCGACAACGAGTTGGGCTTGGTGACACTTTGACATAACGAGTGCATCTGAAGACAGTAAAAGCGATTTTACGAGTTCGTTTCCTGAGTAAATCTCACACTTGTTGACTGACTACATGGAGATGGTGGCGTCTTATGTTTTGCTGTTTAACAAGTTCCTGGAGGCAGTTATACGGTAATTATTATAAGTGTAAGATTACACTCCATATGGTAACTATTGTACTTTTGTTATACATGTAATATCGTCTTGTTATACGGTAATGATCGTTAGTACAAGGAACATTTGAATTGTTCGATTTTCTATCTATCTATCTATCTATCTATCTATCTATCAGACTATTAATATTAATATTATTATTATTATGTTATTAATAAAAACTTTAATTCGCCGTTTTTATGTAACAAAACAAATCTAAGAAAAGCCTAAACTATTAGTTTTATTACAATTGTTGTCGATACAAACCTTATTTGTTTTAAAGTCATTAAGCATTTATTTGTTATTCATACCTCATGTACGTATGTATGTATCTATCTAACCATCTATCTATTTATCTCTACATCCGTCAATTTATCTCTTCTGCTCTGTCTGTCTATCTAGCTGTCTGTCTGTCATCTCTCTCTCTCTCTCTCTCTCTCTCTCTCTCTCTCTCTCTCTCTCTATATATATATATATATATATATATATATATATATATTTATATATATATATATATGCACACCATCATGTATGATTACACCTTATCACCTTGTATATACTTATACGTTACATACCTTTATCCACAAATCTCTATTCATTACACGCTATTATAGACAAATCATGATACATTATACCGCATCATCTACATATCTCTGTGCGATAGAAGCTATTGTCTAGACATTTCTATTTGTCCCACAGACAATACAGAGGTAATATAAACACACTAAAACACACGTCACCAGCCAACAGTACGTCTGATCAGCATCAGTCTGAACAAATGGCTGTCATCATCCAAACAAAATTGAACCACCCACAAAACTGAAGGTGACATTCTGGCAGTCAAGCTGGCTACACACGGGGACACGACGACAAGCTCTAATTGACTGGGCCTCGAAGCGTGCTCTTCGAAATACAATCTTAACACGTCAACCCAGAGGCGGCACTCAAAGATAATGGACACTCATCAGTGGTGTCATCCTCGTCAACATGTTGTCTGTCAGACTAATGAGTCCGTGTTATTCGATGGTCTTAAGCTCTTCTCGTCGACACCGATAACTCGAAACATGAGCTGAAATATGTTGACAATAAAAAAACTACTACTAGTACTACAGCTACAACACTGAACTCATAAGGACAATTTGACCTTAGTCGGGACACGGGTACCTACTGTGATTAGGTGACCTGAGTCTTTTTGGATCACTTTCTAATGGTCTAGAATTCAGACAGGTATTGAGGTATCATGTTATTGATAGATTTATAAGTTGTTAGCAAATTTCTTGAAATATGTCAGCTGTCTAGCAGGAAGTCTACGTAATATTTGCAGAATTGACCTAAGACGTACATCGACAAAAGCTAAACCTGATGACAATTTGACAATTTATCATTTAAAGTCAGATAGATATGTGTTTATATTGGCCTTGTTGAGGTTCGTGCCAAAAACTCAATGTCTTCCAGAGTAAGCTGTTTTAAAAACTCTCAATCATAGACCCACAGTCTACAAGGATTTATTACAATCCAATAATAGCTACTTGTGTTTTGTGTTAATTACCGATATCCCACAATCTAGTTGGTGGATTCTAGCCTAGGTACCTCCCCGTTACTAATGCAGTGCATTAACTGACGAGCCACGAAATCCTTTTCATTCTTCGATATATCAGCACAAATCGATCGAGAGAGACAGAGAGAGACACAGACACACACACACACACACACACACACACAGAGAGAGAGAGAGAGAGAGAGAGAGAGAGAGAGAGAGAGAGAGAGAGAGAGAGACACACACACACACACACACACACACACACAGAGAGAGAGAGAGAGAGAGAGAGAGAGAGAGAGAGAGAGAGAGAGAGAGAGAGAGAAGAGAGAGAGAGAGAGAGAGACGATTGATGACCAACTTCAAAGGAACGATTAATATTTCATGAGTTTGTTTTTGTTGTCTGTGTCGATAATCTGGGATCTAAGTGACGACGAAAATGAAGACAAGTCACTTGGCAGACATCCTTGAATCGTTAAGGACGTGTAAAGTTACTGTCGAGGATCAACTTGGATAGATCCAGAAGACAATGTAATGTTTTGATCAAACAATAACTTGGCGAGTATCCAAGTTAAATCAGTCTGATCGCCAACCAGTCAGATAACCTCACTCACTCACTCACTCACTCACTCACTCACTCACTCACTCACTCACTCACTCACTCACTCACTCACTCACTCACTCACTCACTCACTCACTCACTCACTCACTCTCACTCACTCACTCACTCACTCACTCACCACTCACCACCACCACCATACCACCCTCACTCACTCACTCACTCACTCACTCACTCACTCACTCACTCACTCACTCACTCACCAACTCACTCACTCAGCAAACTAAAACAACAACAAACAACAGCCATAATGATAAGGATCTAATAAAGTAATCTTGTTAGTCAATCCATTTAAGAAAATCTCATCCACCAAAACCCATCGACCCATTTTATCCATCCTCAAACCGTCCACCCAACAACATTTTAATATGGGGTATAAAACGTAACCCATCCACCCATCGCATCCGGACAAATCCACTTTTAACAACCCACCCCTAAATAAAACCATCAACCCAACCCAACCCGTCAAACCCATTCTCATCCATTCAACCCGTCAATCATAGGGCTCTTACTCAAACTCTTACTCAATCTCTCACCATCTGTTGGCGTTAGTCTTACGTGGAACGGTTTCTTGTGACCGTTGGCCTAATGAGCCACCTACATGTTTCTACATAGCTCTGTACATAACGCCAAAACACGCACATAATACTAACAGCGGCGAAACGAAGCCATTTTAGGTCAAAGGTGAATGAGTTGTCTTTTTCTTTTTCCGGCCTCAATGAACGAGGGTCGGTGAGAGAAGCATTTTTTACGGCGGCCATTAGTTGAGATAGTGTGAAAAAAGGTCAACGTAAAAAGGGCATTGACGTCATAAGGCAGAATTATACCATAACTGGCTAGATGAGGGATATGTGTGTGTGTGTGTGTGTGTGTGTGGTGCATGTTATTTCCTATTCAGACATACCGGTGTCTATAAGTTAGTATATTTCTTTCGCGAAATTCTAACGAAAAGACCTCTCCATCGGGTTATCTACAACGATGCATCCCCCCCCACATCCCATTTAAATTATCCGGGCCTACCGAGAACTTTAAAAAAAATGCGGCTGGATCTGCACGAGTCATCCTGTTATAAGTATTACCACGCAGTCAGTGATACGATCTTTGGTCTCCATCTGATGAAATCTTTGCGAAATGAGACGAATTTTAATGACAACCACCGAAGAAGTTACAAAAGCTGTTGTCTCTCTTGCTCATCGCAATTCTCTGGGTTGGAATCTCAGGTATGTAGACTACTGATTGCCGAAGGCAGACACAACCTTGTAAAATTATATTCCGCCAGTGGCTTATGAAATATGCTAACCTACGTTTGGCAGTTGTACTAGTAATAGTAATAATAATAATAGTATTAGTGGTAGTAGTAGTAGTAGTGGTGGTGGTGGTAATAGTAGTGGCTGTCGTAGGAGTAGTTCTTGTAGTTTTGGCATTTACAGCCATGATCAGATAATATAAGATAATTAATGATATGCTGATCCCTTATAAATACCGAAGAGCAGAAGAAGTTGGGATTAAGGGCCCGCCTACTTCGATTTAGCCGAACCACAAATTTAATAAACAAGAAAGGAGCTGCTGCCAAACAGAGACCACTTAACTCCGGATAACTCGCAAAAGCCACCGTAATCGAAGATGTTTATTTATATGGTATTTATGTCGGCGCTCGATATTTGTACCAGATGAACGAGTACTGGGCTTGCACGAAGATACCAAGTTAGTTCTATCGGCGAGCCGCTGTTTGGCATAAGACCAGTTACATTGTCGGGCTTTAGACCCCGTTGGAATTTCACGACCGGCCGCCGTCAGTCTATAAAGCCTTCGACACTGTTACGGTGGCTCTCGTTGCGGGTTAAGCGAACGATGCGAGTTCAGATCGGAAATGTCTACACGATGTCGGAGGAGATGAGTAGCGAATCGCGATGGAAGTCGGTCAGACGGCATTTCCTGAAGTACATTGTTAGCGACTAACTAACCGTGACTCGAAGTGGGTAGCTTCCTGTCTTTTGGGGGCACTCGGCATGTTTTTAGCTCAAACCGCACAGACAACCACAACAATAACAACAATAACGACACTTACAATAACAGCAGCCCCCTATTGTGCTACACTTTACGTTTGTTTAACTATGTATATCTCGCCAGTAAATATTGCCACTTTCTCGCCGTTTGTGAGTGCAAGGTCAAATGTTCATCATCATTATCATCTCCCTCCCCCCTCTGTGTGTGTGTGTGTGTGAATGATCGTAAATGCGCACGGAAACTAAACAATTTATAATAATGTATAAAATGTATAATCTGGATGATTCATCAGATAGTTCACCGGAACTTGTCTTATTATTAGAAACTGAAGTGGACGTGTTTGAACGTTTCTTTGGCAGAATATAACACATAACATGCACTATACATGACATCAGACATATATATATATATATATATATATATATATATAGTGTGTGTGTGTGTGTGTGTGTGTGCATGCGTACATGTTTTTAAAGCATTCCTTGTTAAACTCGTCTATGTAGAATATATATGTCTGACTACATGTCAGTCTAACCCGATAGAGAGAGAGAGAGAGAGAGAGAGAGAGAGCAGTATATTATACCACAAAACAGACAAGATCGAACTTACCTTTAGCAAATAATCCAGATGTGAGAGCACTATCGTCTTGGCTCAGTCCAGAAAGCACAACTAGTCAGTCAATCAGTGCGTCTGTAGACTTCGTCGTAGATGCCAACTCTCTCCACCAACTCTCGCAGACACATATCCAGACGGCTTCTGGTGGACGAGTGGCGAGATTCGTCGCCGCTCCGGATGCTATCCCGGTCAGTTTTCGATCCGGTGATCAACGACCCAGCAGGACACGCACGCACACACACTCACACAGCACATGCGCGCTCACCGGCTGCGCGTCTCATACAGACTAGCATTAGACCCAACACGGCGATGTCGTCGTGTCTATAAGAGAGCAGCTCTGTTTGTTTACAGCGTCAAGTTGCTTTTCCACGCACGATACATAGTTTGCTTTAAGCCGAGACGCGTGTGTGTTTGTCTCTCGTTGATAAAAAGTTGTGGGCCACAGACAGACAGACAGACAGACAGAGATGTATAAAGGCAGAGACAGACAGAGAGAGAGAGAGAGAGAGAGGTTCACCTTTGAGGGCTGTTACGTCGGTAAACGTTTCGTTATAGGTAGTTGTTGGGTCGATCTACTATCATATGGTGGTTGAGGTGGGTATGTAGTGGAGTGTGGTGTGGGGGGATGGGCGATTTTACCACACCTTCCCCCTGTCTCAAACACCAGGTAGACAGGTTAGTTGAAGAAGGAGTACTCAGAGCTAGTCATTAATGTAGTTAAACTCGTCTGACCACGGAGTCAACCAACCGTGACCGTGATGTAGTTGTAACTAGTTCTAGTCATATAACGTGGTGGTCTCTCCCTCTCTCTCTCTGCGTGTGTGTGTCTCTCTCTCTGTCTGTATGTATGTATGTATGCGTGTGAGTGTGTATGAGCACGTGTATGAGCGAGTTAGTGAGTGTGTGTGAGTGCATGTTTAAATGTGTGGTGTTTGTGTGCTTAAGAATGTCACATGTATGCGTTGTACTGCGCACGTGTCAGTGCGTGCAAATGTGTATATGAATCGTTGTGTGTGAGAGAGTTTGAGTGTGTATGTATGTATATATATGTGTGTATGTGTGAGTTTGTGTGTGTGTGAGTTTGTGTGTCTGTGTTGTTTTGAGAGTTTGAGTGTGTATGTGTATATATATGTATGTATGTATGTGTGTGTATGTGTGTGTGTGTGTTTGCGTGAGAGAGTTTGAGTGTGTATGTATGTGTGTATGTGTGAGTTTGGGTGTGTGTGGGTGAGTTTGGGTGTGTGTGTTTCTGAGAGAGTGAGTGTGTATGTATGCGTATGTGTGTGTGAGTTTGGGTGTGTATGTGTGTGTGTGTGTGTGTCAGTTTGGTTGTGTATGTATATGTATATCAATGTAAAATAAATCAAAATAAAATGTTAGGAATTTAATTAAATATCCTGAGAATTACATCTAATGAGGCGTGTAATGACGAATGTAAAAAAAAAAAAAATAGCTGGACAAAGTGGGAACCTAAAAAAATAAATACATACATAAACAAATACCTTTACATGCATACATAACACATCCACAGTCACTCACGTCAAGAACAAGTCAGCACTTTAACAACACACACACACACACACACACACACACACACACACACACACACATATATATATGCATACATACATACATACATACACTCAGATATACATACACACATACACATTCATTATTCATTTACAATTTATTACATAAAATTTAAAATCATGCTTTTAACCCCGCTTAACTATTTTTAATACAAACATACATATGATAATCATACATAACATATATCATAAAAAACATACAACACATACACACACACATACTACATAATACATACATACATAACATACATACATACATACATACATACATCATACATACATACATACACACACACACACACACACACACACCATACAATTATTTTAATATTTTTTTTAATATTCTGGAGTTAAAGGTGTTTGTAGTAATTGCGTCTTTTATGTCTGGGGACAGTTGATACCAAACATCTGGTGGTTTATGCATGAGTCTTGACATCATTAGAGATGAGGTGAAGTGCTGAAAATGAGAGCCATCGGCATGTCTTGTGTTAGGAGTGTGTATTACATTATTTGGGGGTGAAATGATTTTAGATGTGTTGGTAGTAGAAGGTGTTTGAAAGGCATGCAGATAACATTACTTAATTGTTGTTCGTATAGGTGTTTTAGGGGTATTATCTTTAGCCATGTGTAGAGTGGCTTAGGCGATGCGTTGTCTATGGAAGCTCAAGAGTAAGTTAAATATTATAACGCGGCAGAACGCCGTAATCTGGTATCTTCTACTCTCTGCGAAATGGTGTCAAAATAGTTTATTTTGTAGTATTTCGTCAATTTTTTTGTCAATGATTTTGAAGCAGATCCTCATAGCAAGAACCTGTAGGGGATGCGTGGGTAAATTAAAGTATGATAGAGAGTTTTAAGTTGATTTTTCAAAAGATATATTTATATTTGTTTAGCGCATACAATACACGGAATATTAACATTTTTGTATGGTCTATGCGGCTTTGCCAGCTTTATTTGTCATCTGTAATCATTCCTAGAAATTTTGTTGAGTTTACTCGAGTGATGGTTTCGTTTGAAAGTCTCAAGTTCATATTTTGTTTTTAGTCTTTATAATTTTTATATAAAAAACCATGTACTTAGTTTTTGAAACATTTAAGGATAACGTATTTGTTGCTTAAGATCAGCAGTAATTTTGATATTACTTGTACTAAATTCCGTGAGCTGTAATAAAAGGTTGTGTCACCAACGAAAAGGACGCATCTGGTGACCCGCAGGGCATTTCGTAAATCGTTGCTATAGATTATGAATGGTAAAGAATCAAGTACTCAAGCCACGTGTGACCTCTCGCAGCAACGGTTTTGTATTTTTAAGCTTTAAAAATTATTTTCGAAAAGTTAAGTAACTCCTGCACTACCCCCCAGGGTATGACCCTTTACGTCATAATGGCTCAATATACCCAATAATATCGTGTGGTTAATGATATCGAAGACCTTGGCAAAGTCGAACAAGACTGCAGTTGTATTTAGTTTGTTATCTAGAGAAATTTATGTTATAGCGGCTATTAGTAGAATATCCTGGTCGAAAACTATATTGACTGTTATAAAAGGCCTTTTGGGTGTTCAAGAAGTGATAAAGCCTTTCGAGCAATTGTTTTAATAAATGTTTGATATACTGGGTAATAGGAAAATTGGTTTATAATTGGTACATTGCTCAGGATGTATTACCTTTATATAGAGGTATTACTTTGGCTATTTTCATAATTTGAGGGAAAATACCGTTTTCTAAAGATTTGTTTATTAATCTGGTCAAGGCCACTTTAATACTAGATTTGATTATTTTTATTAATTTTGTACTTATGTTATCTATTACAAATTTGTTTTTGGCAACAGGGATGTGATAATATAATATTTGCGGAATCCATTCAATTTTGAGAAGATATGAGGAAGCCTTTTATTATCCATGTATTTTGTATAATCTGTTTTGATGGGATTCTTATTAACTTCAAAGGCACACATTACTCGATTACTTTTGTGATTTTATTGATAAATTATATAAAGGCTTCTTATGCTGTCTTGCTGTCAATTATATAACAACAACAATAACAACAACAACAACAACAACAGTACAGGTGAAACATGATTATTTCAGAATCCAATTCCTCAATCAGCTCTCATATTGTAACGAAATGCCGTCCTCATATCAGAAACCAGAAACGTTTTTGGGGAATCATACCATAACAAAAGTTGGAGCGATTGTTCAACTGAATATTTCGTGGTTCACCCGTAGACATCGGGGATCGGGGGAGGGTGTAGCCCGATCGAATGTGATACGACAAATGGCGGTCCATATATCTAGACGGCTCAAACGTCTAGAGTTACAAAACGAACAAAACTAGTCGCTCTGTGATATGTTTTTAGATAATAAAGTTTCAGGCCAGACTTCTTCCTCATTTCACCTAGAAGTAAAATTTCTAGTCCCGGTATCAGATATGATAAACACAATCTTATAGTGAAATACGGTCTAGGCTGGAAGACCACCAACGTCCAGCAACACCCGGAGGCTATACTACGTGTTATTCTACTGACAGTTAAGAAAACACAAACGTTAAGTACCGGTCCCGTCTCCATTGATGCTTATCACTTTAAGCCATTGACCTTGAATGATACATTTTATTTTGTTGATGGATGTATACACTCAACGTACTCGACCACGTTTTTATGGGAGACTATAATGTTTATCTTTATGTTAAATAATGTTGTACTGAATTGGTTCAAATCCAAATACTGAAGCATCCGTCAGCTCTTTATTATGACATCTTAATATGGCTATATCCTCGTTGTGTTAAATGAGAGCTCATATATATATATATATATATATATATATATATATATATATATATATATATATATTATATATATAAAACTCAGCTCAGCACTCCTCCCTCACTCACTTACTCATTCACTGCTGTAAAGGATAGAATATCCATTGAATGCTTCCCTCGGAATCCCTGTTACCAAATAACTTCGATGACTGTGACCCGGATTATACAGATTCTGGTACACATTGGCTCGGATTATGAGACCATTTCGCAGAGAGTACGAGAGACCAGATTACGGAGTTCTGTTGAGTTATAATATTTAACTTACTCTTGAGCTTATATATTTAATCTAGAGTAAATGTATCTACCGTCCTCCGGATATCCGGTCAAATCCCGTCCTACGTCAGTAATTGTTTCCAAAAGCGTGACATAATCCGGCTTTTAACGTAAGCCGGACGTAATGTTCTAAAATGCATTTTGATACTTTTCGATTTAAATATTTGATTACATTTATAGATTTGTAATGTTCTAAATATGTTTTTATTATATTTTAAATTATTCTTTAGCTTCTTTTTTGTCTGCTATTCTTAATTTATTTATCTCAATTCTTTTTATTATGACGTAGGTGAGCTAGGTGAGTGACGTAACGTCGGACGTAATGACGTTCCCTGAATTGAAATTTACTGTAGAAAAATGGCGTAAAAGCGAATTTGATGTCGACCGAAATGACGTAAACCGGGATATTAGTGTATCTATCTGAATATCTTTGGATTTATACACTCTGATGCGAATTTACTTCCATAAGCGGAACCTCATTTTCGGCATAGGTACCTCACTATAGGTATATAAACTGTATTCGAGGTCTGCGTACCTCACTCCAAATCAACGGATTTTAATGATCTTATACGTGTAGATTATTTGAACTAAAATGAATATAAATAAAGTGAGTACTTTTCCTCGAAGGTGACCAAACCCTTCCCTAAAGACAGGTATGACTAGGATTCGAACGCTGGAGTGAAAGTTTGTAACAACACTCTATAAATTATGCCAAATAACAAAATGCCGATGGAACTCTATTTTTTTAAGCAGAATACAGTTGACGTACAACAACATATTTATATTTATTGTGTTTGTACGACCAAAGTATAATAAAACGTTGTCATAAGATGAACATGAATTATCTTTGTAAGTACTGAAATAATAGTTATGAATCCGAATATTTCATGACAGTTACTTTTTGTAAACATTTTGTCACATAGAGACGAAAGACCAAATATGGATCACTTTGTATGTTATGTGTATTTAAACACAAACAGGCCCTCACGCACGCACACACGCATACGCACACACATACACGCATGCACGCACATGCACGCATGCACACACGGACACATACACATATACACATGTTTAGGTACGTACCTTTGTGTTTCACGTGTCCCTAGACTATTTTAATCGAATTTGACCCTGATAACAATGGAACAAAGAGCAATGTTTGTCCATAAATCTTGTTCTATTTCTAAGACGAAGCCAATATTTCAAGAGGTAATTATCTTTAAATACTAATTTATACATTGCTTCCGTTTCCGCTTTTCACTAAAGGTTGAAAAACAATTAACACGAACAATTATCATATATCAGAAAGTTCGTCGTTAGTGGGTCGAGGTTAGATTGTTGTTAATGTATTTGTGACTAACTGACTGACTGACTGACTGACTGACTGACTGAACGACTGACTGACTTAATCACTTACTGACTGATTGTCTACCTGACTACTTGATTTATTGACTGACTGATTGATTGATTGATTTCACGTTTGACTGACTTAGTGGCTGACTGACCAATCGACTGACCGACCTACCCACTGGCTAACCAACTGACTAAGTGACGGACTGACCGACTGATTGACTGACTTAATGTTCCACTGACTGATCCACTTACTCACTTACTTTGTTTTGAAAGGTGCCTCGAAAGCACAGTGGTTAGTGAGCTGCTTTGCAAACATTTTTTTCACGGTTCAGATCAAAATAAGTCATTTACAATTATTGGGTGTTTTCAAAGAGGGTGATAAGCACTTGAATTAAGCAATAAACTCAGTAATTCACTCGCTCAATCAATTCTAAAACGTGATATAGTAGCGCAGAGGCTAGTGCAGCGTGCAATAAACTTTGGTTCCGGTTTCGAAACAAGTAAATTTACTTGTATTTATGTTATATATGTTTTCAGTTAGGGAGTTTCTCCTCTGATGAATATCCCAGATATTATCAGAGCTAAGGCTTAAGAGAGTAAACAATTACTTACTAACTTACATTATGAAATAACGGGACTTGCTATGGTGCACTGGTTAGAACAGTGTGCTGAAAATCTGAAGGTTGCGAGTTCGAATCCAACTCCTACTTCTTCGTCTTCCGTATATCCCGGGGGTCACTGAGGCTAAACAATTAATTTGAACTCAATTATGTACTAATGGTAAGTAACACTTTATGATCAGTGATGACCAATCATAACGTATGCCATACCGACATTAAGAAAACCATCTGAGGGTAGCCATTATATCATAACGGATCTCTAGAGTTATGGTCGAGCATCTTTGTTTATAATTATTGCTGCGAATTACTAGGCATTACAACCACTCACGACCACTAATCATATAGGAACATAGTTTTGAACCTTTCTCTCCCCCTACCACTGAGGAAAGGATCAATAAGAACTACTATCCTTCAAGACCATTAAGAATCATTAAGACCACAGGTAATTATTACCAATAAAGAACAAAGACGATCGTTATCCATAACTAACATTGACAGTCATTATCATTATGTATTATTACAAGGTGTCATCGGTCAGCGTGAGTGATTTATGATCCGCATAGACAGTGTCTATCCCTGGAAATATAGACGACACGGATGGCACTCTAGGTAAATGAGATGTTTAAATGAGACAGTCCAAACAGGTGGGAGGAAGATATTGGACGATAATAACCGAGCTCAGCAATAACAGGTGTGATAACATCATCCGGAGAAACACCGAATGAATCATCTGAAGGTTATGGCAATAACATCTAGATGAAAATGATTTTAATGAGGCAGTTCTAAGCTATCTACGTTATGGCCGTAAAACATCAACCATCATCTTCAATCATCAATAACTTGAACAGATAAATTAATCATGATGTCCTAGGTGACTGATAAAAACAGTTTGAGCTGCTCATTAGAAATATTACAAAATCATGATTTGACATTTTGTGTCTATGCTACATCACCATGATTTTGTGGTGCGATATCCCAAACTGGTTTGTGCTATAAACCACTGCGTAGAAGCGAATAGCAAATATGAGTTGATCGGCTCCAAAACATCTTAATATTTGATGTATTATAATTATGCCGTATGTAATGAATACCATCAACACATTCAGCCTTCGTAGTGATAAAGTTGACCTATTATCATAATAAATATTAAAAAATTAGCATAAAACAACATCCGCATCCAAACATATCACGATTAGACAATACAATGGCTGTCGTTCATCAACTTATCTGTGTGATTCTCACTAGAAGAAGAACAGGTATCAGATAGAATGCTGTTATTTTCTGTTCTCCTTGTCCACTCTAGCCTTCTTCGCGTTGATACAGTAGCCTCGTCACTGAAACTTAAAGACATGATCCATTCTGTTACTGACTCACTCATGGTTATTGTCACCTGTAGCAGCCAATGATTGATGAAGGTCAAGAAGGTTCAAATCACAGAACCAATTAGCGGCCGTTAGGTGTAATATTTCATCAGTGGTCTTCCCCATTTCGTTAACGTTGGTGTTCAGGGTTATCAAGCGTAAATCTCTCTCTCTCTCTCTCTCTCTCTCTCTCTCTCTCTCTCTCCTCTCTCTCTCTCTCTCTCTCTCTCTCTCTCTCTCTCAATGTTGATTCGGTGTTTGGCATTGTTTGAACGTGTGAGATAGCCTCTTCGGAGACTTGCCGATCTAATAATCATGGTGACATATTACAATACACCTAATAAGGTCCATTAAGCAGAACACATATTAGTCACAATGTTACCGCTGATGAAGGTCACTGATCATTTCTGAGGTTGACTGACATTAACCTGTATGTCTACGATCTAGTACACTAACTGCCACGCTACATAACATTATGGAAAGTGGGGATACCTAAATAAATAAATAAATAAAAAACCATGAAATAAGAAGGAATCTCAACAAGCGACATCACCAATAAAGGCTTTTGGTGAGTATTTGTACAATACAGCTATACCAAGAAAGTTATCTGGAATATAATACAATTGGGCTATAGTCATGTCTAAATAGTATGTACTACTACTATTGTTGTTTTTGTTGTTGCTGCTGCTAGTACTACTACTACTACTACTACTACTACTACTACTACTACTACTGTAGCTATTACTACTCCTACTACTATTACTACTACTACTACTATTACTACTACTACTACTACTACTACTACTACTACTACTACTTCTACACTATTGTTGTTATTATTACTACAACAACAACTACTACTACTACTATTGCTATTATTATTACTTCTACTACACTACTACTACTACTACTACTACTACTGTTGCTACTACTGCTACAACAACTACTACCACTACTATTGTTACTACTACTGCTATTATTATTACTACTACTGTTAATAATACTACTATCACTACTACTACTACTGCTACTACTAACACTACCACTACTATTATTGTTACTAATATTACTACTACTACCACTGCTATTACTATTACTACTAGTAGTAGTAGTACTACTACTACTACTACTACTATTACTACTAATACACGTTTTTATGTCAGATCAACTCTAATATTCACGCCACTGCTAATCCCCCAAAAACTGATAGGAAAAGAAATAAGTTATTAAATTCTAAATCTAAAAATTATTGATTTAACTGAAACTGACAAACACAAATTGATGAATATAATTAACATTTAGAAGGGAAAAAAGACACGGAAAGGGAAGAAATATTTACAGATATAGGAGAAAGTCAAACTTTTATTAGAAAATGTAATAGTTCAAGGGCCCAAAGCACAGTGTATGGTAGGAATTAATGAACTGATGCATAGAAGGATAAGTTCTCCAATCAGTTCAAATAAATATAAACAATAATCATCATTGAGATCGTAAATAATATTAATATTCATAACAAGATAACTTTAATGTAACTTCAGTAACTAACTACAAGATACGAAACAACACTGAAATAATTTGAAATAAAACAGATTGTTAAAACATATGGATATACTTCACTCTGTCAATGTTAACTGTACGGAAACCCAGTAGACGTAGATATAATTATATTGCACTTCCGGATCATTAATCTGCGTGAGTGGACCCAAGTGGCTGGTTCAGCCAATAGCTGACCACCTGAAATCCTTTATTACCAAAGTAAATATAAAAAAAGCCATGGGTATTTACTTTATTCCAAATGAGGTTTTGAAACATAAAACTGCTATATTTGCCTTACGGAAACCTTTTCGAATATTTTTCATGAATGGATTTCACCCAAGCACGTGGCTAAAAACAATCATTACCTCTATTCCAAAAGGATCTTGTACCGACCCGTTCTTACCCATTCAAAAACGAGGTATTAGTTTTCTCAGCTATGGTTCCAAATTATAATATTTTTTATTTTTATTTCAGAATAGTTGAATACTGTGAGCTCTTAGATCTTCTCGTTGATGAATAAAATGGATTTAGACAAAAAATGATCCCGTGATGACCATATATTCGCACTAACAAGTATAATAAATAAGAAATTGAATTCGAAACAAAATGTGTATGCTGGATTTATTGATATGGAAATTATTTTGATATAATTAATCGTAATTTATTAATGTTCAGGTTATTGCAATATAATATTGATGGCAAAATGTATAAAGCCATACAGAATTTACACCACCACACTGAATCATGTATAAAAATTAATCATATGCTTTCTAACTGGTTCTTTGTTAGAAATGGGGTCCGTCAGGGGGATAATTTATCACCTACTCTGTTTTCATTGTTTATAAATGAATTGGCTAACGAAATCAAACCTATGAATTTGTGGATTAAAATAGGTTATCAGCCCAACAGTATACTGCTGCACGCAGATGACGACGTGGTCTTGCTGGCACATAGAGAAATAGATTTACAGAGATTACTTGATAAAATGTCAAATTGGTATATGAAATGGAGACTCAATGTTAACAAGTCAAAGTCTCTCAGCTTGTTCATTTTAGGGGATCTAGAATTACCCAATCAAATTTTAAGTTTAAATATGGCAATAGTGTTTTAGATACAGTCTCTGATTATAAATATCTAGGAGTCATTTTAGATGAACATTTAACATTGAACAAATGCTCTAAAACTCTCTCAGGATCCGGAGATAGAGTCCTGGGAGCGATCTGGTCAAAATTCAAATTGATGAATACCGTTAGAGTCAATACCTATTCTAAATTATACGAAACAGGAATTATTCCGATATTGGACTTTGGTGGTGGAATATGGGGATATAGTGGCAATAATCATTCAGAAACAAACAATACAGAATAAAGCCATTATATACTATTTAGGGGTACATAAATTTACACCCATACCATCTCTCCATAGAGAGTTGGGATTGTAAACTGTAAATATAGAAAACAATTAAACATGTTAAGATTCTGGAACCGCTTAATTAAGATGAATCCAGAACGCTTGACAAAGCCTATGTTTTTGAACGAGTTTAACTCGGATACACATAGAACAAATTGGACAAATGAAATAAAAAATATTTGTTTTACAAAATTGATCTTCGTGAAGTATATCAACAGAAAAGGATATGAGATTTGGACGCATGTAAAGTAAAATTAAGGTTCCAGAATTGAGAAAATTGGAAACATTATTTAATACATAAACCTCAACTGAGACAATATGTGCGTTTTGAATCAAATTATGAAACGGAACCTTATATAAATCTAGTAAATTACAAATTTGAACGATCCCTAATTGCCAGATTGAGATGTGGTATATTCCAACTGAATGTAAAACTTGGCCGCTTCAATTAAACCAGAATGGAAGATAGATTGTGTAAAATTTGTGAGGAAGGTTTTGTTGAGGATGAAATTCATTTTGTGTATTTATTCTCAAAATATCGAACAGAAAGAGAAAACTCCTACCTGAAAATTTCAAATAAATATCTAAATTAAATGTTTTAAATACATTTGATAAATTTATGTCTATTACGAAGAATGCCAATCATCATTTTGCCAATTTTGTAAATGTTATATGGAATAAGAGAATTTTTATATAAATGAAATACAGGTAGCATTTATTCTCAAGCTCAGATAGATATAACTGACCAATAAGCCTGTAGTAAGGCTCGGTGTATGTTATTACTTGTTTGGTTATCATGATGATCTCCGTATGCACTTGTCAGTATAATAAATCAATCTGACTTGACTTGAACATCGTCAATTCCAAGTACCATTGTGAAATAAAGTATTGTATTCCTTGTTTAAATTTCACTTTGTTCAACTGGTATTTGAACGAGACACAAATAAACAAACATATTCATGGGTCGATGGGTTCTGCGTATTAATTATAAATTATATAAACAACATCTTATACACTGACAGATACACAAAACACTTGAACAAGACATAGCTATATCTTAATTTAGAATTTGTTGATGAATGTGATGCCAGCTAATGTTAAAATACCCACAGGTAAATAGTATGAGTTGCTTTGTGTGGAAACACGTTATACACTGGAAGATACACAGAACCAACCAGTTTAAGTGAAAGTAATGAACAAAACCTCCAAATTCAAGCAGTAGGAGATTAGATTATTTGTAGCCAGTAGCTATTCTAGGTGCACGTTTTGGAAACAAAGGTGCTTCTTGCTTTAAAATATACATCCAGGTAGCTTTGATAGACTTCTGACCGCCAATTACCCATCATTCTGATACACTAACCCGGAATTCTTAATTGGAGCATATATGCAGCCCCTTTTTTGTTAAAGCTGTGTCTTGCGTAACCAGCTCCCCAGCCTAAACGCTCTAATAAATGCATTGAGGCCGCCTTAATAAACTGACCATGTCTTAAAGAAGTCGCATCTGATGGAGTTAGACATGTAAACACCGGATCTAATCTCTGATGAGAAGGGCACATAATAAACATTTGATTAAGGGACATTACTGGACATAAATGAGAATTTAGGATCTTCAGTAACGACAGAAAGATATTTGTTAATATTGAATCGTTTTTGATGAGTTTATAGCCATGAGCACGTGACCAGATGAAGCAAATAAACAACTAACTCTTTTGTAAAAGAGCAAAGTAGCTCAGTAGACAACCTTCTCAAATATTGGCCAGAGGGAGTGTGTGTGTGTGCGTGTGTCTCTGTGTGTGTGTGTGTGAAAGATCTGACAGGCTTCTGATGCTCATGGAAATAACAAGTCTAATAGGAAACGCCAGTTTAACAATAACAACCTTCATCAGGTTGAATACATCTGATTAAAGTATTTATAGAAATATCATCGAGCAGCGGACTGGATAGATTTAACTTGTAATCATTTGACAACATGTAAATAAGACGAAATTGACTGAAGAGAAAGTCGTCTAGTTAGACAAATTGTGTCCCACAATAAGTTAATTTGTGACACTAATACCAGAGAATAATTCATTTTAATAATAATAATAATAATACTAGACTTTGACATGTGATGGTATATACGAAAACAACTGAATATATTTAAACTATCAACGTGTATTCCTTGATTAAACATAGATCACTCTCTTAGGTGAGGAAACCTTAATCGCTAAATAGCATCAGACAGAAACTTTGTGTTACCTGGGACCCAACATGGATCAGTATCAAAGTCATAGATTAAAAATGAGTGATTCCCTCAACCACGTAATCAACTGTCAAATTTTGTTGTGACTATAACAGTACTTGTCTAGGTGGTTTGAGGTTTAATCCATCAAACACTGAATATTTGGTAATTGTAATTTAGATGCACATCCTGAGTTAAAACTTAGAGAAAGTGACAGTGTGAGCTATTTAGGCGTCTCATTATCTCACGCTACCCCAAATGTACACTTTGATAATAAAATTAAGGGGGGGGGGCGTATTATGCCATGCAAGGCGCTGGTTTTAATAACAATAACTCAGATATTGATATATGTTGTACCACGTTTGGAAGGCGGGCAATTGGATCTGTTTTAACACGTTGTTATAATTCTATGTTTATAAATAAAACGTCGCTAAGTAACATGGAAAAGTTGCAGACAAAATTACTTGAGGTCTGCAGAAATACTGCAAAAGTACACATGTTCTGTAAACATTGAATGTAAACAAGATAGAAACGACTGTCGAATTAAGTTCGCTAGATTATATTCGCACCGTATTTTGTAATGTTTCACGAGCAATGCCATTTTATTCTCATCTTTTAGATATGCATGTCCATGGCAAGCTAGTTGGTCACTCTGATCTTATCGCCGAAAGTAAAAACTATTTGTTTTAAACACGAAGTATCTTTATTTAAATTTCTCATTGATAAACGTTATGCCGACAAAGCAAGTTTATACATAAGACGTTTTTAGTGCTAGTCATCCCGTTAATATCTATATATTGTTCTGATGGCTTTATACAGATACTATATTGTTGATTATTATGTATTCAGTGCAAGTGTATTTTATGTACTCTTCTTTTGAAGGCTAAATAACATAAAATATCAGTACAAAATAATACCGGTGAATGTTGCCATAGAGCTGTCCAACACCGAACATCTGAGAGTACAGAAACGTTTTCTTTACAATAAATACGGATATTTTCTAACTCTGGTAAACCATTATGCCAATCCGCATACCTCCAGCCAGTTATCTTGATATACATAACGAGATTCTTTATTTGAAGCATCAAAATGATCCACATTAACCAGAGGCTTGTGAAATATACTCGTACCTGGAAGCGCTCTCATGGCTAATATCCGCCGACGAAAACTCATTAATTAGCCGAATCTTATAAACAGGGAGCCCGTAGGGGAGGGGGTCGGCTTAGCTGAGAAGGTAAGCAACTCTTAAGTCTATCACTATGTCTTACATGGATCCCTATATAACGAACTGAACGTCAGCCGGGTTCAGGCTGTTGGGTGTAATGAGCGATACTGGAATGGTACCCCTAAATTCAGCTAGATCATTTCGAAAGGTAACCACTTGAATCAACCTAGACTTTTAGGTCACCATCTCCACATCCTTTGAATATTGGTGACAGAAAGTTTTATTAGTCAGATGTACCAGGCAGAGATAAATAACAATTGCACCAAAATTGTGCTAAATCAGCTCATTGAATAACCAAATGAAACCTACTGCAAAATGTTCAATATACCCCAATATAACATAAATCACTATTGTTAGACTTTTTCTGTGGTAGGATACTCCAGCCAGAAAGCCCGAAGTGATAAGCCCCCAAAATACGTTAGATCACTCATTGAGAAACTGAATGAAACCTATTGCAAACTGTTCATCATACCTCCATGTAATAAAAATCACTACTGCCAGATATATTTGTTTTGTGGTGGTTGTACCCCAATAGCTAGACACTGACATAACTATACATTAATTTGAATGATCCAAAAGCTATTTACATGAAGGCGTAATAAATATACAGTATCCGCCTAGTTAAACTGTTGTGCCCTGTTAAAATGTGTTTACTGGTTACTATAATGGCCTGTACACAGTGGAGAAAGGAAATATATGGATATATTTTAATGATCTACGTAAAGTAGGATGCAACACAAAGTAGAATTCATTGAGAGGATCTCTATTTGCCAGTTCACAAGATTAAAAACCATGAACATTGTACCAAGGACAACTGGATATTTCAAATTCCATTGCATTTTAACTAGGTCGCTGTTGTATATAATTATATGGTATAAAATATAGGCTTTGAATCAGTTCCTTCTGTAATCAATTCAATCTCTTTCTGAACGAGAGTCTTCAGTTCGGGATTCATTATCCAAATCACATTTGTTATCAGTAGATTCTGCTTCCCACTCGGATTCTTCATCAACGACAATTGCCTCATTGTCGGATTCAGCATGCCTGTTATTATTTGTGAACAAACTGTCTTGTATTGCAGAGACGTTGAACCAGTATTCTTGTAGGAGGCCATTATTCACACGCCATCCGTAATCTGTTGGTGACAATCCATCACCAGGACATGCTGATGAACCGAGCGTCCAGAACATGGTGACGTAATGGGCTCAGAGAATCATAATTTCAATGATTCTACGAGAGAGTGCCGGTTAGAGCCATGCGCGGGTTGGTTAACCCGTTCGATTTAACCCAACCCCGACCCGTGGTTCGGGTTGGGCCGGTTGAACTTTTTCTTTGGGTTACGGGTTGAATTTGGATTTGAGTCTTATGGGTTGGGTTCGGGTTGTTATCTCGTGGGTTCGGGTTGTTGTCTTGTGGGATGGGTTGTGTGTGGGTTGCTTAAAAAATATGGGTTTTATTTATTTTAAAACCAAAATATATGCCCAGCCGCCTCCCGTTATTTAGCCACCACCAATGCCTACGCAATATGAATACATACATTGCCATATAAAACCACCCGCTATAACCACCATACACTGACAGTGAAATGTTTATATAATCTGTGATTTGATTGACAAGTTGTGAAGGTCATTAGGTGGCGATCGTGACCGTGTTGATAGTACTATCAGCGATAGATTAAATAAAATGATAGTTGGGGGGTAATAAAGGACGCGCGTAACGAACCATCGCCCAAAGCTGACCTTCGAATATGCCACCCGATCATAAAACCAACTTTCAGCCAGGTCCCAAAGTTTATACTGTATATATATATATATATATATATATATATATATATATATATATATATATATATATATATATATATATATATATATGTGTGTGTGTGTGTGTATGTGTGTGTGTATGTGTGTGTGTGTGTGTGTGTGCTTAGGTCCCCATTAAAACCTCCTTTTGTTTGTGCCTCAGGATAACTGGATTGATCATTTATTTTAGCTAATGCTTGTTTTAGCATTGACTAGAAGGTTTTAGAATTATTTGTATTCTGTTCAAGGGCAGATCGATAGTATAAGGTTTTGATTGTCTATGTTAATTTATTTTACAATTTGTTTAAAGATTTATATTTCAGAATATTCTCTTCTGTTTCTTTACGTAATTTTAGTGAAACTAACTTTGATTTGGTTACGGACGATGTTAACAATCCCGAAGTAAACTATGGTTCCACTTTTGTATTTTTGGTTTAACTCTCATCTCTCGTAGAGGAAAAGATTGATCAAATGCTGTTAAATATTAATTTATGAAAGCATCATAGTCTACATTTGTAATACGACAAAACCACTTTCCGTTAGCATATTATTAATATTGTTATAAACGATCTTTACTTAGAGCTGAGATGACTGGGATGTTTAAATTTGTTTCATATATAACAAAAAAATGTTCCAATGTGATCAGCCGCATCCTTGATAATAATATCGATATGATAAGATAAAGTGATGATATTGCTGTACATGTGATAAATCATCGTTGCGGACGATGCGTTAACTCTAGTGGGCTTAAACATAACAGGTAAACATACATCAGAGAAAATCCCTTCAACGACATCTTTCCTTTGGCATGAGAAGCGAAACAAAGAACAACCGCGTTGCAGTCACACATGATCATACACTGTTTATTTTCCCCTTCTGAACGGTGTCCTCAACTTCCTCTATGTTAAAGTCGAAAATGTCCATGTTAGCATATTTAGCTCCGATTATTTGAGGATTTCAGTAAAGATAAACTCAAAAATATGTGGAATAAAGACGCTAATATATTCAAGAATTATATAATTAAGAGTTTTAGAAAGTCCTTAATCACCTCCTGAACTGTCTTCACTACAGCGCGAAATCAGTGTATGGGAAACTAAGTCATAATTCCTATAAATTTCACTAGACTCAATGAGATCAAAGGAGAATGAATCTCCATGTAAGCTATTTATTAAAGTACAAAATTACTCCCCATTCGTCCCAAATCCTGTGCAGTTCAAATAAAAGAATGATAACGGATAATGTATGCGATAAGTTTGTGTTTGGAACTCAATTGGTTCATAATAAGTACATAAACGGTTTCTAAACTGGAATGATGAATCGTTATATGTGGCAAGAGCAACGGCACTCCGTGGTCTAGCTGTAGCGTGCTGGACCAGAGATCACTACCACCCGTGTTCGAATCCCAGCGTGGGCATATCTGAAGGTCGTCTCATTACCTTTGGAGGTCGCTCGGTCCATTTAGCCTACCATGTGCACACAAGTGGCCGTAAAACATCAATCATCACCAATCATCATTATCAGCAACAGGCCAGCCTAATTCACAAAGGGAAAAAAAGGGTCAAAAATACCGATTGTCTTGACCTCATCTAATCATACACTATCTGTCAGGATAAAGAGATACATTCGTGCGATTAGTCATCACACTTTGTCATCTTTTCCACTTATTAAGATATTTCTGGAGTGTGCCCTCCTGGTGGCCTGATCCTAACCTGGAGCTCCACTGATATACCTATACATGCCTGTCCTGTCCTTGGTAGGTTTCTGCTAGAGTTCTTTCAATTCTTTGGGGTATATTCTTTTTCTTGAGTTATTCTCTTCAGAGCCAGTTATCTCTTTATCTTCATTTAGTCTAACATCTTTCAACTCTCATCTGCATCCCTTCGCTTATTTCCACTCCAATTATTTTACGGGGAAAATAATATTTTCTGTCAGACTTTGATACGGTTCCTTCCCATAGCAATCTCTACTTTATTAGTCATCACAGTTTGTCTTTGTTCGCAGTTATTAACAAACGTATTGGATTACGCCTTTCCTCATTCACAATTATTATCATATTGCTGCGGTTTGGTAGTCTCCCACTAATTGTATTATTTCTAAATTGGTAGATAATGAGCTCTGTCTCGTTTAACTTAAGCACGTTTGCACTCATCCAAGTACTGATATCTTAAAATAATTCATCTGTGCTAGAAATCTGCTATTAATTTTCCAGTTTTGTCTGTGATTTCTGCTTCTACTTAGGTTCATATAGTAAATCAGTTTAATAATAGTTGTAAATTAATAGGAGTTTATTTATGAGTAATACAAATACATTGCGAAATAAAATGTTTATCGATATTAGTTTATTGGTATTTTATATTTGTTTGCAAACAAAGCTGTATTATTGCCTTTACAATGGTATCACTTGTATGTGTGTATGTATGTATGTGTGCGGAAGCACGTAAAACGTACCATTCGACACGACAGCTAGCAGTATACAACACCTGCCTGTGGTTCAATGGCAACTTACTACATACATAAGATAACTACTTTGACACAACAGTTTACATTCAACAGTAATTTTCTCTGGCCCAAAAGAAACCTATATATAAAAACATTTCGACAGCTCAGATGCTGACCTCAGCTTTATTCTGGGTTCGGCGTGTTAACAAACATTACATTTTGTTGACCACGTGAGACAATGTACACCAAGTCCATACTCGAACCTAACAGCTAACCCTCATACGTTTCCGTTCATCACTAAGTGAACGTTCATCCACGCCTAATTTAGCGTCCCCAAGTATATGCAGTTAGGTGTGGTGGGATCTACAGTAAAGCGCCTATCCACTTGATCTGTGGGACTCATGGTCAAGAACAACGGATTTCTTGCAGATCTCCGATACTGCGAATGACATGTCGGGATTATAATAGCTATACATTTAACAAATGTCCTATATTATACATAACAAAGCTAATAAACTCAAATATGTTGTAATAACGACATAACTTTCTTACATTGGGGTAATAAGGAATCTGGATGGAAATAGATAAGATGTCTGGCACGGGCAATGTGCGTTTTAGGGTACATATAAAGAGGCAACAGGCACAGAGCATCAACATATCTAAACATCCTTCGAGACCTACCTCCATAAATCTAAATACAAATACAACTATACATACATTAATCTAAAATAAAATGTTCCATACCTCCACATATTAATAGATGTGTGCGTATACCTAAGCATGTGTCTGGTCTACTCATCAGCCTGTGGGAACCAGCTAATTCGCTTTTCGTACGCGACAAATATGTCACGCCCACAGGAAAGCGGCTACATGCAGGCTACGTACAAAAAGCGGATACCACAGCTCGCAATAAACAGCACGTGCGTGTGGTTCAATGGTGACTTGCTACATACATATCATAAACTATTTTGACACCACAGTTTACATTCAACAGTAATTTTCTGTGGTCCAAAAGAAACCTGTATATAAAGCATTTCGACACCTCAGATCTAGTTGACCCATGGTCGAGAACAGCGGATTTCAGGCAGATCTCCGATACTGCGAATGACACGTCGGGATTATAATAGCTATACATTTAACAATTTCCAATATCAGTGTAATCTAAGTACTCATAATATGGGGAAAAAACTCTGTCCGCAGCTTAATACCCATGGAGATGCCTGCTGGAGTAACAAACGACTCCAGGAGTATAAATCCATCAAGCAGCATTGTATGACTTAATAGGTCGTTTCGCCAGACCACATAAGAGGACAACAATATAGATTCGATAACATTAACACTGATATATATTTCCAATTCGTATATTTATTTACGATTTATATTTCACATACAACATAGTGGTCGAATATATACAAATTGGAAGACCTGTGTAGCTAATTAAGCTGTCTTCCCACAGGCCCCAAGAAAACAAAAGTTACAAAAAGATACGTGTATCACAAGTTTCTGTGAGAAAAAAGACAACACAGGAGATAGAATGGGAGAGACTGGACGAAGCTAGGAATGGGATATCAATTATCCAAAGTATAAAAAGAAGAAAAAAAGGTGTATCATAATGAGAAAACGACTATATCAGGGAAGCAGTTTAATTATGTTTCAATTAAAATTAAAATGACATTCAGAGCATTTCGTATTTTCACATTTCACATCATCTGGATAATCCCGTAACAAAATAGACTTGATTATTCTTTTAGTTTGTAATCTTGAAGCGTTTTCAGGTATTAATTTATTCCACTTATTCCGCAATGTGGGCAAGAAACCAATCGGTTGATGCGGTTAAAATATTAATGGGTAGTTAGGGAAGTAAAACACTTTGGACTGTCGGGTGGTCCTTGAGTTTGGCATGTCATTGTTGGTTGTAAAACACCCGTTAAGCAAACTTGGAAGTTTATGGGACAGGTAGTCGTGTACAAAGAGAAGAGAGTGATAATCAAATAAGTCTTGCAGCTTTAGGATTCCTAATTTCTGAAATGTTGGACCAGTATGACTGTAATACGATGTGTTGTTAATAAGACGTATTGCCCTTTGCTGTACTAATGTTAGTGGTCTGATATCGTTTTGTTCTGTATTATCCCATATCGTAATGCCATAGGCTATCTGGTGGTAGCACATGTTTAACTTGCTTAATATAAAATAGTGCAATGGGCACTTTCCTTTTTATTGCAACAATGTGCTGTTTCCATGTCAAAATGTTCATCAATGTGCATGTCAACAAATTTGGCTGACTGTTAGTTATAGTTATTTCCGATTCAATCAAGTTCAATGTTGCCTATTTGATTCGAATAACTTGAAAGGTCTTCTCTCCCGTGTCTTGGTCTCAATAAAATATATTTTGTTTTCTTGAAATTTAGAGATAATTTATTAGAGCAGAACCATTGATATAAATCACTGACTTGCACATTAGCATTTTCCTATAATTCATTAAGATTTGAATTTGAAGTATACAATGGTGTGTCGTCCGGAAGAGATAAAATATTCCCCGTGCCCGAATTGTCTACGTCATTCACATAGATTAGATATAGCAACGAGCTAAAATATACCCTTGCGGAATTCCAATTGTGAAGTCAGATACCGTTCCACTAACTTCAACAAATTGTTGTCGATCAGAGAGATAATGTTCAAACCAATCATGTCCTATGCCATGAATACCATAGTTACTCAGTTTCGTAAGTAATATGTCATGGTTTATCACATCGAATGCATTTCACTTGCCATATCTAATTATAACATTAATCGACTTTTCAAAAATACATTGGCTACCTGTTAGACAGCGTATCCATTTCAAGATTTTATTAATAACTTTATTAATAATCTATTAATAATGCGGCGCCAGAATACCTGTGTGAACAGGTGTCCATTAGAAAGTCATCCCGAAAACTCAGGTCATCCAGTCAGATACTGTTGCAGGTGCCAGTGTCTCGGCTCAAGTCATATGGTGATTGTACGTTTAGTGTTCCAGCCCCCACTTTGTTTATGGAATAGGTTGCCGGCAAATATTAGAAATGCGTCGTCTCCTTAAATCTGTTTTAAAAGCACACGTTTTCAAGGTCGCTTTCACCGATAAATAATAAGTATCTGATAAATCACTTACAGGGTTTTTACAGATATATTATTTGGGGTATTATTATATTACACATTATTTGTACAACGCCTTTGAATGGCTCCTGCTAGTAAGGGCGCTTTATTAAATATACATTATTATTATAATTGTTATTATTATGAAATATTACAAAGTGTGAATTCCGGATCAGGCTTGGACATTAAGGTTCCGTCATAATTTAGAAGATAAATAATACCATGAATAGTGGAATGTTTGGGACAGAATCTATATTGATGTTTATAGTTATAAAGGATATCTTTTGATATTAGGACATTCATGAGTTTTTCATATGCAATTCATTCAAGTAATTTAGGGAAAAAACAGGTAACAGGCTAACAGTAACGGGTCTATTATTATTTAGAATACAAGGATCAGATGATTTATGGATGGGAATGACTTTAGCTATTTTCATTTCTGGTGGTATGATTCCTTTTGTTTCTAATGATTGATTTATAATATCGGTAATACGTTCTAGCGTGTCATTAATTGTTTCTTTCAGTATATTATGTGCTCTGTTGTCGTGACCTGAACTCAATTTAGACTTGATATTACAGAAACAATGATTAAAACCTTCTGCTATTTGTTTCCTTATCAGCTACAGATGTATTATTAATGGAAACTGTTTGAGGATAACTGTATTTATCATTGATCTTATCTAAAGCATCTTTAAGTATCGACCAATATTTTTATGAATTATTTTTATTCTTATCAAGAGGGATACGATAGTATAGGGTTTGCATTCTCCTTGTTAATTTATTATATAACTTATTGTAACATTTATAGTTTAAGATATATTCTGTTTTTTTTTATAGCTTTAATGAAAATAGCCTAGATTTGTTTATGGATGATTTTAACAGTCCTGAAGTAAACCGTGGTTCTCGTTCTACATATTTCCGTATAACTGTCATTTCGCGGAGAGGAAACGATTTATCAGATGCTGCTAAGCACTAATCTAAGAATGTATCATGTGCCACTTTTGGACATTCACATTTTGATATATACACAATATACCGTTTTTGCATGTGATTCGAAACGAAGAAGATCCACATTGTAGTCTCCCATTATCATGCATTGTTTATTTTTCTCATTCTGGAAGGTGACCATAATGTCTTCTATGTTAGAAGAGAAAATGTCGATGTTAGCATGTGGCTCGGTAGTAGGCCAATTATAGCATTCCTTTCCGTTTTATTGACAATTTCAATAAAAAAACAGGCTCAAATATATGGGGAATAAAGACACTGATACCTTCATGTAATTCAGTGTTTCTTTAATACAAATTCCTACGCCACCTCTAGGATCGTCTTTCCGACAACACGAAATCAGATTATGATAACCTGGGAGACTAAGTCGCGAATCATGCGAACATTTGTGAATTTCACTGATCCCAATGAGATCAAAGGAGAATGAATTACCATGCAAATTGCATATCAAATCACGAAATGGCTCCCAATTTCCGGATAGTCCCCGACAATTCAAATAAAAAAATGATAATGTATCTTTAATATTTATGGTTTGAATGTCGAATTCATTCGGTTCATATTATATACAAGAACCGTTTCTAAATTTAAACGGAGATTCACTATCTATGACACCATCAGTGACCTCGCATAATTCGTAAAGGGAAACGAGATCAAATTTACGGCTCGCCTTGACCTCATCCAACGATACACCATCTCTAATCCCGGATAGTCACAGAAAACCGACAATATATACACGAAGAAAATGTACAAAGAACTACAATAAGCGGTGTTACAAATTTAAACAATTTTGTCAACGCCGGTGCAATGAGCTGCTTGAGAATAAAGAGCCCCATTGTTGGCATGAGTTATGTAAAACCTATACATGCATAGATAATATTATATAATTATTGTTGAAAAACAAGTGGGATTGAGGTGAACGCTTTTAACCCGTACTCTGTCGTACTGAGGAAAAACTCAATAGATGAGTATTTACATTTGCGAAATTTACGGTTCACTGTCTGTGAGACAATGCCCCTGTACTGTTGGTGATCATGTCAACGGTGAACGGGGATAGGTATATACATACATGATGTGATGGCTTACACATTACGAAAGTGGAAATTAGCCCGAGTCTGGTGGGATGGAAAAGATTATTCCAAGGAAATCTATAAATTTGGGGAATCGAAATAATCTGTGTTGAAAATAACGCACACAATCAGTACACTGTGGAATATACGCGGATAGACCCACGATGTCGTTAACACCAATGTATTTTGTATTTCTTGTACACCAAACATGAACGGCGGGAACGATAAATATCACGTGATTTTATGACGTCAGTGCAAAACCCCAATACATGTGTTTGCTAAATGCACAAGATAACTATTTTGACACAACTGTTTAGGTTCATGATTCTATACGTACTATAGGTATTATAACCATTTTTCGTATTTCATAATACTATAAACAATAAGGGCCAGGGGGTGAACAACACTTTACTAGTTCTATAGTTTAAGGATTTGCTAGCTTCTATTCAAATTATATTATTTTCGAAATATATATATATATATATATATATATGCTTGTGTGTGTTTGTGGATGTGTGTGTATACGTAGGTATGTGTATATGTGTGTATGTGTGTTTATTTATGTATGTGTGTATGTGTAAATGTGTATGTATATGGGGGAAGGGTATGTGAGAGGTTATGGGTGTTTTAGGACACATACACGCACACACACACATGCGTGCACACACGAGCGCACACACAAACACGCACACGTACGCGCGCAGCACACATACACACACACACACACACACACTATATATATATATATATATATATATATATATATATATATATATATATATATATATATATATGGTGGCATTTGGGTCAGAATATCAACGCCTATACATTCTTTAAAACATGTAACTCCCTTAATCTATACATAATTAAATCAATACATATTTGAATTTAAGCATACAAAAAGTGGACATCTATAACTACGTAGACCTATATATGTCTCGGCTACTCATCAGCCAGTGGGTTCTAGATACTCAGCTTTTCATACGTGACAAATTTATCACGCCCACAGAGAAGCTACTAACAAAAAGCAGGAAACATTAAAAAAGATCCATTTGACACCACAGCTCGCAGTTAACAATACGTGCATGTGGTTCAATAGTAGGTTATCATATACACAGGATAAATATTTTGACACCACAGTTTACATTCAGCAATAATATGTTGTGGCTCAAAAGGTTATCTATACATAAAATGTTTCGATGCCACAGATGCTGATCTCAGCTCCATACTGGGATCGAATAGCTAAACAAATCCTAGCAATATCAACCACACGGACAGAGGTCCTATAGGTTCGGCGTCTCCAAGTTGTTGTTAGATTGGGGTGAAATGTTATGCCTTTTATGGGCTGTCGGCGCGTCAACCAACCAACCAACATAACAGTTTAAGACGAGCACACGACAAAAGCGTGTCTCTCTCTCTGTCTTTTATACTGATAAAGATTTCCTAACTATATAACTCTGTGGCATTAACTACTTGCTATTGTACAGCATGCGTTTTAATCAATAAAATGGTCAGATCAGATGTTACATCCAAATAGTATTTGTTCGCACGCATACACACATACATACACACACGCGCGCATGCACGCACACATACACACACACAGCACGCACGCACGCACGCACATATATATATATATATATATATATATATATATATATATATATATATATATATACGCACCGCACACACACACACTCATTGATTTAGCGAATGTTTGAGTATGATCAATTAAACACCACGTATTGCTTACATTATATATATAAATATTAGTGAATATCCTTTAGCAGGTCAGAAATTTTACAACAACATTTAATAGGATGCCAAATGTTATCCCTATCTGGGATATATACGCTTGCCCGTACTCTTCCACTCAAAACATTCCATAAACAGATATATGATATTCTTAGCCACAGATTAATGGTTTTTTTATTGTTCTCGAAGAGATATGGTCTCAGTGGTGCCTACAAACGAACCCACAAGCAAACAATCTTATAGCGGTAGATCATAAAGGAAACTGCGTGATAATAAATGATTAGATTTGTAGTCAATAACGAATCAGCTGAATACGAGACCATTAATGACATAAGTTGCAATTATTTATGTTCAGTTGAGTGCAACGTGTGATAAAATTGACAATGTAAAAGCTAGGCGTGAAGATTATATATAGGCGTGAAGATTACACACACACACACACACACACACACACACACACACACACATATATATATATATATATATATATATATATATATATATATATATATATATATATATATATATATATAAAGAGAGAGAGAGAGAGAGAGAGAGAGAAAAAAATTGAAATTCGACAAATCGATTATTTATATGGGACCAATCACTGGTTACTACTATAACCTACAACATGATAGTAGTGGCTGATAAAGACTGACAAATGGATTATAAATGGCGATTATTTATGATGGCTGTCGTTATCTTATTGTCGTTGATGGTTCTCGTGTTCTTATCTACGATGTGCAACGAGAATGTCAGCGCTTGGAAGAATGTTCAAGGAGCATTATCGATCCAGAAGACAGTGGAAAACGTTTCATATGAGCAGTGTACTTTTGCCTTACTTCGCGAGGCCTACAAAAGTCAAGGATACTTCCCAGGTGGTGGAGAATGGCTCGCGAGAGAAGATGTTCCATATTTTCAGCCGGCAATTTGTAAACTCCGCTATCCGAGGGTATCCAATTCATTCATGACGAAATGTCTCTCAAAAGCCAATGTATCCTATATACTAACTATGGGCGACTCTACAGCTGGCATGTACTCTCATGCCCTGAGGCGTACTCTGACCCTGAACTCGAAACGGCTGATAATCGAAAAGCCAAAAGAAGACGGTTTCCTTCCCGACAAGGACTACTACACGCGAGAAATGCCAGACGAAGTTGTGCAATATGTCACGGCGAAGTTTCGCTTTTGCAAGGGCTGCGCAAGCAAGTTGCATCAGGCTAAGTTCTACATTGAGAATAGTTTAAATTTCTTAAACATAGAACACATAGCACAGACGATGATATTAGACGATAGCCTACAACTGACGTTCCCCTCGTACATTGGAGCCACCAAGGTCATGGATAAGGTTTGGGCCATCACCACGCAGGAGCTGATACTTAGGTACTACCTGAAAGACAAACATCCCGACGTCTTCCTCATCTTTTTGCCCTTTGTACACGCCAAAGGAAATACCCGCCTCAGTCGTCTACCGATGGAAATAGAATACCTCAAAGGCCTGGTTGAGGAATATCTACCGAATACAACAAAACTATTTTATATTACATCGTATGGAGAGTTTGAGGAACGAAGGAAGTCATCTGAATGGTACGAACACTCGTTCGAAGGGATGTTGGCCAGAGATAAAATAGATAAGATGAATCGTATACTCTATGATGTTCTGGAAGGTGATCTGCTGAAGAGAGACGGGCGCTATTTTGGTTTTTTCGATCTGATCGATATATCTGAAGATCGTGGAAACTGGAGTACGGATTCTGTCCACATGAAAGTCGTATGGTATGAGAGTATAATGTCAATGTTTTGGGAGACATATTGTAACAGTGTTTTATTGGATATGTTTTAGAACAGACCTCCAACTGGAATATAAGTGTAAAATATCACTTCACGAGATACATTGCCAGAAAGGTAAGATAGAAAAATGTTGGCGCCCCGTATCTGATGTTGGCTAACAAATACATTTCATTGAATACGCTTTATGGGGGCCTTTTTTTAATAAAACTTCCTCTACTTTTAAAGATAGTTGGCACTCAATCGAGAACATTGACTGGGATATAAGCAAATACGTATCTATCACTACATCAAGGGGATCTGTAGTGATGTGATATTGTATCAACAAACAAAAGATCACAAGAGATACAGAAGAGTCTGACCAAATCGGTCTTCCTCGGGAGGAATATTAACAATGATAAGTTTATCTTAATAGGCCCACCTTCTGGGGGAGGTAATACAAAAGACAGCGATCATCATTCAAATATTTATGTAAACATTACAGCAATATCTTGTTATATCATCCATGCATTTTAAGGTCATAAATCAAGCATAAACAAGATGGCAGGCTCTTAGCTAACATCAATCAATATTATATTAGACAATGAGAAATATATGTGGACCTTCTGACTTTATAACTTTGACTTTAGTTTTAAATGGAGCTGAAAAAGAAAGGAACCGGCAGCTGTTTCAAATTATTTTACTAACAATGATTTGTGTTGTATAATCACAATAAAGTATGGTAGCGGTTGGTAAATGTTTGATTATCAGATGCGTTAGTTCCGGTTTCATCGCCAATACCCCGACCGCTCGAAAAAAGTCATCCTGGAAATAGCAACGGACCTAATTATCGGACGAGCGAACTTTATTGTTGATTGTATCAGTAACCATATATATTTTCATCGTCAAGTAATTATTATAGAATACTCAGCTCGTGAGGATAAGTATTTCGATTAATTTACCAAGATGGACATCGCTTTAGGATCGCTTATTCAGCCATTATTTAGAACTGGACGCAAATGTTTTCCCAAAACTATTTAATATTAATTTAATGCAGCCGCAATTCGAAGCTAAAAATTAACGCACTTTCAAGGAAGATTGACAGTGTTTGCAGAAGCAGTACTTCTATATTTGTTCGTATCGCATGGACGTTCATAAATGTTTACGAATACCGATTGTAGTAGCTTTACATGATGGGTTGAAATTTGATAATTACATGGTTATCTATTCCCTCGGGAAATATATGATGGTGTGAAACTTATTGATCAACCATAGCAACTAACTAAAGTAACCAAACGAAACATGGGACAAAAACCGTATCTCTCTTCCCGCACACATTGGACAAGGATCCATTATCTATAATTATCATGGAAACAGAAAAGTCATAATCCCTTCTTTCATCTACTCAACTCTTTATATGTGATTTGTTTACATGTTTGTATGTGTATGTGTGTATGCGAGTGTCCATGTGTGTGTTGATGTTTTATATATATATATATATATATATATATATATATATATATATATATATATATATATATAGTCAGAATCCGTTAATCCGACCAAGTTTGACACATGATAATATGTCGGATAAACGAGAATGTCGGAATATCGAGTCAGTGATATACCGGTAATCTGTGTCACACATGTTTAAATCATAGAGATATACCTTCGTATTTAAATCAATATTCAATAACTGTACGCAATGATACGGAATGGCATTGAAGGCATTGATCATTTTGATGTTCATTAATTATATACATTATAAAGAAATGCTCTTGTCACTTTGTCCATCAGATTAATTCATGATCTGCTCATGGGAAAGATCACACATATATGTTTGTAATTAGCTATGAATTGTTATGATTGGGTATGAGATGGCCACAGGCAATGGAAGCATCGTGTGTCGGCGTGTATGGTCAAGAACAGTTGTAATTGGTTACATATCATATCAGTTGAATTGAGTTGTTTAACTTCAACGCTGATCGTACCTGGGATATATGACCGCGGGGTATTACCATATGAAACATCCCAGAAATACAGGTATGACTCAGAAAAACCAACACATTGTTCTAACTACTGCACTCGGCCCATTTAGCATAAATGGGGGAAGAAAGGAGGATTCCAAACAGAAACTGCCTAGATAAAATATTTACCGTATTGGTTAAAATATAAAAAATTACAATAACAATCTAAACATATTTGAAGAATATTGTTCGCTCGAAAATATTTAATTGCTCAACTAAATATGGAAAAATAATTATAGCAGAGTTTTACGTGATTTTCTTATTGTTCACATTCTTGTTATTTTTGTCGTGGTCGTTGTTGTTGTTGTTGATGTTGTTGTTGTTGTTGATGTTGTTGTTATTATATCACACAAAATAACCTGCAGCTGTGGACCTTTGTATTTAGACTATTATATTCGGTTCACTTAAAAAATCAAATACGGAGAAAAATATTCATGAATCGTGTTATTCAGAAATATGAACGTTATGACAAATAAAAGCTTCGTAGGACTCAATTGAATTAGTTAAGAGGCCTTAGATTTATTCCGTTTAACATCGCGTTACAGTAATATATGCGCGACGTGAACATCTGTAACAACTAATTTTACCCAGTTGATATTTTTAAGCTGGAAAAAGGTTCAACAAAAACTTTAAAAAATACCCTTTGAAGTGACATGAGTCATATTGGTTGTTGCATTTACTATTGCAATTATTACAACGGTCGTTAGACAGACTGGCAATTGCCATTTTTGAACAATGTATTTCGTTATAACCAGCGCCATTTATATTGATTTAATGTTACTGGGACCGAAAAATCTTTTCTCTCTAAGGAAGTTTTCGTTGTATAAATTTCGTTATAATGGACGCTTAACCCGATCAGCTAACAACTTCGCTTTAAGATACCATTTCGTTATATCCTAGTTATTTATAACCAACTTTTACTGTATTATTATTATTATTATTATTATTATTATTATTATTATTATTATTATTATTATTATTATTATTATTATTATGTCGATCACCATATAAAATAGAAATCAGACGTAAATCAATGATTGTGTTAAATATTAGAGACATTTAATTCAAATTAAAATCATAATATATCGAATATGCTGTAACATGCAATCGTTGCATTACGGATTAGAAGGTATGTTTGATTATTTATCGAAGTTATTGAAGGTGATATCATGCTGCTATTGACCAGTTTGTTTTGTTCTTGATGCAACGTTATTGTGTATGTTAAATTGGTTAGTAGATTAAATTCTGTTTGTAACCTTCCTGATAATATATGACGAATTCATGACTAATGAAGTTAATACTCATCAATTTATGTAAGACTATCAGCACTCCTGTGTGTTTCGTTCCTTAAGTTGAAGGGAGGCATCCCCAATAGTTATATAATATTTTTAAAAAAAAGATAATTACCTATTCCAAGTCCTACAAATTAAGTCAAATTATAACAATGCACAGCCCTGCGAACTTTAAATAATTTGTTTATTAATGATGGATTTTATGTTTTATCCGATTTTGTTAGAGGATATACATAACCTACTTTATGTTTCCTTCTTCGCTATCATAGTTCTCGACTATCCTTTACAACGAAGCCACATCAGACACATTATTGACCAGTATATATTTTTACATAAATCATATTTAATATTATTTGATTTTCCTTTACACTGGAGAGCATTCAGATAGTCCAGTGTTAGATTACTCTGTTGCAAGATCCAGATTATTGATCGCAATGCGATTCGGATTTGCGTGTTCTGGATTTGTTTACCGTGACAGATGTGTCTCCCAGTTGTACTTTCCAGATGTTACTAGCGCATCTTACATGAAATCTTCACGTAAAATGCGCATTAGCTGAAAGGTTCAGGTAAGTAATATAAATATCACCTGAATATTTCGAATAATATCCACTGTATCCGATCTTAGCGATTAACATATAAACAACTTATTGCTGCAACAATAACGGCAGATGTAGAAACTGCTAAAATTGATATTATTTGTTTAAAAGGTAGTTTGTCTACTACTGCTACTACTACCACTACTACTGCTGCTGCTACTGCTACTACTACTACTACTACTACTGCTAAAGTTGTTGTGAGGTGTATCGATCGTTGCTGCTTGTTGTTTAGCTGAATTGAGGTGGTTTACTTATTAATAAGCAGAGATACAACAAAGTAAATAAATTATTAATATCTACTTAATTTAATTTAATATATACAAAAACAACAACATAAAAACAACAATCTATAAATCAGAATATTAAAAAATCCCTTTAATTTATCGATTATTACAACCAACAAATACAAAACAAACATCGAATTAATTACATAATTATATATTTAAATGAAAGTACATTTAATTGATTTTAGATACTGACGTCCAGCGTATATTGTTTGGAAGTTAAATTAAATTAGCGTGAAGAAGAACAACTGAACGAAATGGGGCACACTTCCTAGATCACACGACGAGCTAATCAATACTTTACGTTGATAAAGTGAGGCTGAACACCCGTAAACCATTAAAAAAATATATAAATTCAAAAAAATGAAGACCCCTTTACGCTAAAGGGAGAAAAACACTTACTTTCGCTCAAAACAACTATTCTGATATAAAACATAGGATATATTTTCACGCTACAAAAGCTTTATCTCTAGAAGAGAATACGATTGATATAAAACAGTAATTTCACTTTCCTTCCATCTTGCTTGTATAAAATAGCAACAAATATGTTCTATGATCAAAGCAGCCACGACTGCGTGCTTTGTACATTTCTATAACCTAACAATCATTGAAATAATATTTGCATAAATCTTTGGCCTGAATATTTGTATTTCTTATGTTTTTATTTCTTCACGAATCCTGTACTTAATTTGAGAGGTTGCGTGAACACATTTAATTTTTTTATATCTTAATATATTTTTCAACGTTAAGTGATCCATCCTTGTTTCAGATGTTCTTTGAACGACTATATATATATATATATATATATATATATATATATATATATATATATATATATATATATATATATATATATATATATATATAATTTACAGCTACTCTAAAATCACTAAAATGCTTGCA
>JAODUP010000082.1:635000-672500 GCA_025642065.1 Paralvinella palmiformis
GTTCTCAATACCAAAACAATGACAGCAAACGGTTTCCTGAAACCCAAATGCCACTTTTATAATAGAAATTAATCTATCACTCCATGAAAGCTGCGGTTGCAAAACCGCAGCTTTCAATTGAGTGGCATTTGGAGTTTATAGTTTATGGAGTGTTCATTTGAACAAAGATACATAAGTTAAATCATAACTATTAATATACCCGGTTAGGTAATTAACTTGTATATTTTAGCTACTCCCTTGGCATATTACTCTAACACATCATAACATTTCGTTATCATAACTAATATATTGTTGAAACTCAATTTCCTTTATTGTCTGTTATAGATATTTTGATATATATATATATATATATATATATATATATATATATATGTGTGTATGTATGTATGTATGTATGTATGTATATAAGCATACGTACGATATTATAGGCTATTCTAAGGTGTCGCCCATAAAACTGTTTGAAGTTTGCTGGCATTATAACATCAGCATTTTTAATAACATCATAATACGACGAGTAGTTTCCAACATGTTCCGGTGACGGAGTCTGGTTACAATCCGACATACATCGATATACTTGTATCCGACCAATAGAGATTTCATCTCCGTTAAGCCACTTCTGGAGACATAGAACATTTAAACATGAAAATCAAACCATCTTCACGTTCCTTTATTTAACACCTAAAGAGATTACCTGTGTTTGTTATATCAGTACGTGCCTGCCCAGATATGAGCCAAACATGTTCACCTTGATGTAGTCCTTTAGTTTATAGAGAGTGGCCTTGGTTTCTAATATGACCAAATTATCGTCTTTCCGAATTGAGCGATTCAGTTTTGGATACGAAGTGACGTCACATCTCATCAGAAGCCAGTTGAATCGTAAGTGTTGCAGAGGTGAGCCGACTGTATTTTCCTTAACCTGGCCATCAAATAAACGATGAACTAATCGCCGAAAAAATAACACCAACTTCGTTTTTATTCTGGATCAAACTATAAGGAAATAGTCCATTTTCCTTACCAGATTTATTATCCTTATCGTTTCCAATGGAAAACAGTTTACGATAACGTTAATATAATCGTCCTTTGGCCTCAACGAATTGAGGATCGTGAGTAAGTCAGGATCTAGCAGATTACAGTCAACGCTTGTTTGTTTTACCGATTCAAGTATTTTGGCAAAATTAGTGTGTGGATTTACTGAAAATAAAAATAAAAAAATAAACCCCATCTATTTGCCTATCTATAAACGTAACCCTAGTAACCGACAACGAATGCGACGGAAGGAAAATTTGAAGAAAACAGATTATTTATGGTTTCGGGTAGGACTTACCCCCAACAAGAACCACATCAGACCATTCACCTTGAAGCATGATAGCTTCAACAACTCCTTCTTCTACTTCTTTGATAGCACAACAACTGACGTCACTAATCACATTTGTTTTATTAGGTGGAAGGTTAGTGTATGATAAACACGTCACGTTCTTAGTGTTTAATTCAGTCAGCACTAGATTGTTTGTCCCTACTTTGGCTAATATTAATAGGTCATCAAGTGGAAATTCTGCTTTGGAAGCCGCCTATATATATATATATATATATATATATATATATATATATATGCACAACACACACAACACACACACACCACACACACACACACACACACACACACACACACACACACAACAAACAACATTATATATATATATATATATATATATATATATATATATATATATATATATATATATATATATATCATAAGTAAAATCGTTTTTGGTTAAATAATTAACAACACAATTAATTTACCATATTGATACTCAGTTAACAGCATATTCCTATCCATGTTTTTCATATCCATAGCTTCCAATTGATTCGTACGTTTTTGATATATAAAAACAGTACTTGACCTATTGCTAGGCTCCATAAATGTTCCTTCCATTTTTCTATCCACGGATGTCCAGTTATAGGCAGTACTCCATACGTTTATTTCACTGCGAGAAGTTTCATAATATGCGGACAGGAAAACAAACAAATGTAATGGAACCACGTTTACGATCATGATCACTGTTGCCATTGTAATTGATGTGAGCGAGATTAGTTCACCTTGCGCCTATATATATATAGTCTGAGCAAATATCACTGACGCATTATCGACGATTGGTGTTTATATACCTGCTAATGCCGTCTTTGTAATTGATATTAAACTTTCAGATAGTGTCAATAATCGACCTGCTCTCTGTTGGTAATACAAATATTTTTTCAGGGTTAAAGCTTTCTCTCTGTAATGCACATTCCGAGTGTCGGACACGTGATTGGCTGTTGTTATTGTTGTTGTTTCCGGATAATATCAATTACATTTAGCGATATTGCCGGTGGCAATAGGTGCTAATATCTCATAGTTCAGGCGTACAGCCGTTGTTAAAGGCCTTATAAATATATTAATGTTCTGGCCGAGTGATGCACCGATCGGAAACAATGTCGCTATTGGACACACCCGTGATATCAGACTTTCGAAGCTCCGAGCAGACCTATTACATCCGTGAACATAAAGTCTGTAGCGCGTTATGCTCGAGGCAATAAACAAACTGACAATGCCAGATATCGGAGACGATATTGGACGACAACAGAAAACTTCGGCAAGCCAGAAATCGATGATGGAAATAATACATTTACGTTAATGGCATTGTTTTTAGACGACATTTTCATGCATAACGAGAGAGTTCCGTGCCCTTAATGGATACCAATCTAGTGTCCCCAAATTAAGTAAGACGCAAACGTAATGATCATTGTTGGCTATGAAATAAAATAAGTCGTGCATTTCAGACAGACTTCAGGAATATAATCCCGTTTTACTGCTTCGTCTATACAAGTTTTCTTTCCAGACAAAACTTATTTGTATGTTCCCTGTCGTTTGATTCGTGAATTTATTAAGTTTATGTTCTCCTAAATTATTGTAAATCTAAGTCTCCTATGATCTGTGAGTGAACGTTTAAATGTCTCTCTACCTTAAAATATGTAACTGGTTCATGTTTGAGATCAATGGTATAACAGGAATTTTTTATTAGTGGGGTTTGAAATATAATGTTTCGCAATTGTGGCTTATACTGTATCTTAATAGTAGGTTTACAGCGGATAAAGTGCTTTATTTAGTGCTTACTCTCCTATGGTTGAAAGTTCTTTGGCTTAGTTATGTTCCCTTTGTTCTTTGCAAACTAATGCATGCTGACTATAATAATTCTCAATCAATAACAACCAATATTTATTAGTTGTGGTACGAATTTAAAATTGTGGTTAGTGGTATTATATTGTGTGTGCTCCTAGAATACCGATTTCCCAAGAAAGCCTTAAACCGAAGACCAAACATAACCATGGGGTTTGAACATTTAGTTAATTAGCTCACCATAACATAGATAAAACAATAATGGTTTTCATCATATCTTCTAATCCAGATGGAAGTCAACCTGAACAACTAATAAAAACAGAATTATTTCTAACTCAATGAATACAAACGGCCGTATGTATGGACTGTTAACATAAAGCTAGTGGCTTGCCACTAATTCACCATTTCATTTCATTGCAAAACTCCATCGAATGCGTCATTATAAGAGTTTATTATTGGATGTTCTGCCCGTCAGAAAATGTTCAAAATGTATTCAGTCAAATTTCCAAAATTACATTGAAACCATTTTTAAACCAAGATAACCCTAACATTATTCCAACGTTAAACGTTTGCTTTACGTCTACTTTGAATCCACTTCATGATGTGTTAGCGTTCAGTCCACGTCGAATTCATATTGCTGCTAGGAAGGTTCTTAAATACTTTCTCTCCAACTGGTCCGCTACCTGAATGGTTCTTAAAGTGTTTTCGTAAATTTCTCATGAACCAGTTCCAAGGATAATTAATCAGTCATCATTGTCTATGAGCGCTTTGTCTAAGATTTTTGACAGTTGCCCTTGAAAAACAATGCTACAAACAATTCTGGATTAATGTTCTAAAGGTTTACAGGACCATTTCAAATGTTCACCATTCTAAGGAACCGCTGCTGTCTATGGAAATAATTATTTAATAAATACATATATTAATTAAACACGATAATCTTCACATCAAGGTGGTTACATCACGTAAGCGGTCTTTATTCCCGTGGTAACTGATAACATATCAGCCAATCACAGGAAGCCAATATTACTGATATGAAAATGTTCTTTTGTAGAGTTGAAAGATATGTTTGCTATATCAGACACATCGAGTAAATTTGTTTTATTTTTTAGAAACACACGTTGAGTAGCCTAGATATCTTATCTATTTCAAGATTTCACTAAACTGTTAAACCGTGTCCATGAGAACATTATCCCTAAACTCTGGTCATCCTGTCAGATAGAACGGTAGGTGCCTGTGTCAGATAGAACGGTAGGTGCCTGTGTCAAATAGAACGGTAGGTACCTGTGTCAGATAGAACGGTAGGTGCCTGTGTCAGATAGAACGGTAGGTGCCTGTGTCCGATAAAACGGTAGGTACCTGTGTCAGATAGAACGGTAGGTGCCTGTGTCAGATAAAATGGTAGGTGCCTGTGTCAGTTAAAACGGTAGGTGCTTGTGCCAGATAGAACGGTAGGTGCCTGTGTCAGATAGAACAGTAGGTGCCTGTGTCAGATAAAACGGTAGGTGCCTGTGTCAGATAGAACGGTAGGTGCCTGTGTCAGATAGAACGGTAGGTGCCGTGTCATATGGTATGGTAGTTATATGATTACCGTACTAACCCTAAGCTAGTGGAATAAGTTCCTGAGGAACATTACTGGGTAAAGGTTTGAAAGGTTTAATTATCTTTTTAGAATATCACTTGTAACTGCTTTGCCGTTTATTAAGTTTCATTTATTATGCTCAACAAGACACTTCTAATGCAACAAATACAACTCGTCTAGTTTATAAAGTCCTATTTAGACAATACAGCATGTCCTCCAACAAATCCTTTTGCTACTCTTGTAGGCGCCTCCATGATCTAGCAGTAGCGTGCCGGACCATAGATCACTACCACCCGTGTTCGAATCCCGGCGTGGGCATATCTGAAGGTTGTTTCGTCTTTCACTTCGTCTCATTACCATTGGAGGTCGCTCGGCCCATTTAGCCTGCCATGTGCACAAAAGTGGCCGTAAGACATCAATCATCATCATCTTTTGCTGCTCTTATCTGACACGAACAAAAGGTGTGGCACAGTATTCAATATCGATGTTTTCATCCACCTATCTGTATGCCAGTTTGAAGTCTCGTATCAAGGTTTTCTACTAAATATTCTGTAATAGAACAAATTGCTATTTGCAATTCTTCAGCAGATGCAATCGGCATTCCAAAATGCGGGTAAAATAACCTCATCAGCTAATGTGTAGAAAACAACGCACGGCTTTTACTATTGGTTGTAATTTGTTTTCAAATGGTTGTTTACCAGCTCGGTGTGTTGGTTTTCCAAACGCGTTTTTGTAATTTTAACGGTTTGTGGTTTCCATTTGAATTCACCCGTTTTATGACACTGAGTTCCAAGTCTCAGAAAAGGTCAAATTCAGCTGGTTATAATTAATGGTTTTCACCACGTTTGTGGAAGTTCTATTTTCTGATGTACCTGTTATTATCCTTGATTATTCTAGTTTTTTACGAATAATATAATGTATAATGGTCCTCTGTGAGGGTAATTACTGAACACACGCACGCACACATACACACACACACACACACACACGCACGCACCACACACACACACACACACACACACATATTTAGTTAGAACACAACCGAAATATCGTGTTGCCCATGTAGAAATGGCGCAAACATATCGGACGGACACTTCATGGTTCACACTTCTTTGTCAACTTGACGGATATTCAAGATGCTACAGAATAGACACAACGATTTGCGAGAAGCTGGAGAACTCAGAGTCGTTTTCATTCTGTAGTTAGAGTATTGGCCACCAGGCATCAGTAATGAATCAACTCTCAACATGTATAACATTAGTTTCATAAATTGGGATGGTGAATAATCACTGTGAATGAGATTGCCGCTCTCACTGGCTTTTATTTTGTGAATGTTTTGTTGGTCGAGTTATTGTGAAGGTTTGGGGATGAAACATTTTTAAGGGTTATCATACACCTTCCATGATACTCATAAAAGGTTTTTCATTGAAAATTACTTACCTGAAATTAGGTATTATATGTAGATTTTGTCAGATTCACATTCGCCATACTGAACTGACATAGAAATGAGACACAGAGGAGCGTCCTGAGTCCTTTACCTCTTGGTCGTCAAATACACATTCTAAGCGTAATATGACCATTGGATCAAAAGGGTTAATATCACCGATGTTTCATCCTTTTTTAATATGAAACAAACAAAAAAAATCTGATTGACATACGACCAAAGGAAGAAAACAAAAAATAATTAAAGTCCAATTAAGCAGAGTCTAACATTATCATCATCCGTCACACACCGTTGTTAATTATCAGCAGCTAATAATCTATTTATCGGTGATATCAGGATACTTGAACTAAATCAGAAACTAATTGCTAGTCATAATATAAAGCATATTACCTAATTCAATCTTATCATTGAACTTACACTACAACCCGCACAATTCTTATTTGTCCAAAGCTGTATATTCCAATAACTATATGTGGCAATTTGGTATTCAATATGCTTATCGAACTAGTGTTTATGCCATCGCTACATTAATAAGTCACTAATTGGCTATATATATATATATATATATATATATATATATATATATATATATATATATATATATATATATATTCCATAATTAGCACATATTGTTATCTATTAGATCCCAATAATAAAACCTCATAAATATATCCCGTCATACTAACTCTGCAAAACAGCTTACGGTGGAGATGTCTATTGTCGGAATAGGGATAATAATCATATGGTATCAATGAAGTTAAGAACAAGACATCAAATACACTTTGATGACATTAAGCCATGATTGGCTGTAGACATTTTATAATTTAAGTATTTGAATACACGATAATTACTTTCAAGTTTAAAAAGTGCTTTTGAGAGTTTAAATTACATCAATATGAATGACGTAATTAAATATAATATTTTTGGTATCACGGTTGACGTTCTTTTGTTCGGAACTGTGAATACCACTTTTCTCTCTGATCTTGAACTGAGTACTGATCATCATCTTACTAATAATTTTATGATAATGACGGGGACATCTTCATTAAGCGTCTGCTAAATGATTACCTTTCTACTGTGTAAAATACTCTCATAATTTTTCTAACGTGTTCCCGTGTGATTTTATGAAAACACCTGATAGCATGCAATTTACACGCCTAGTCTCTTTCCAACAAATCCTCATGACAGTCGACCTTGTTTTATTATCATATAACGTGTTTATTGAAATACTTCTCCAACCTAGGAAACATCATTCCGCACGACATAAAATACATAAACTGCTGCTGCATTTGTAAAAATACCTAGGTGTGTAGAAACGTTATTCTGTGCATGGGCACGATCGTGTGTGTATTTTCATGTTCGTTCGTTCGACGAATGGATTGATCGATTTATTTATTGCTTTCTTGCTTTAATGTATGTGTGCATGCAAGTAGGTAGATATTATGTATGTATGCATGTATGTATGTATGTACGTATAAAATAGGTATCTACACTAATAACTATAGCCGTGGAGTTTAGGAGTAAAACATCCAAGTCAGATCATGACAGTTCTGAGAATGTTTAGGTTAATTATCTAAGCAGCTCTATTTATGGCTATTTTGGCGAGTTGTGGTGTCAAATAGTATGTTTTACGTGCTTCCGCCTTTGTATGTAGCCTGGATGTAGCCGTTTTCCGGTTTGTGGGATATATTTGTCCTGTATGAAAAGCCGATTAACTGGGACCCACAGGCTGATGAGTACCCCAGACACGTGTATAGGCTGATGAGTACCCCAGACACGTGTATAAGTTTACGTATGTATAGATATGCGTAGGTGTAGAACATTTTATATTTAGATTGTGTATGTATTGTTTTTTTTATGTATAGATTTTCAGAGATCATATAGGTCTCAAAAGATGCTTAGATGTTGATGTTCTGATTTGGTTTGGTTTTGTTGTTCGGGGAGAATCCCCAGGCTGTCGCTTAATCAGCACAGCCTCTATGTTGGAGTGGCTGAGAAAGCTCCTCCCCCACCACTGACAGGGGAGCAGTACGGAAAGATGGAGCCGAAATACCCTGAGGGTGGTCACTGCCAGAGTGTTGTACGTCCTCAGTGTTTTTTTAACGTCCCCCTTTATTTTAAATAATTGATGTTCTGAGCCAGTGCCACTATATATGTATACTGTATCCTAAAACACGCATCCCCCCTGCTGGCCATTTCTCCACACCGATTTCGAGCCAGGAGATCGTTTCTTTAACATTATGAGCTCATAAACAAAAAACTTTCCGTCATAGAAATCGCTAATTAACTTATGAGCGAAATTTCCCTCATTAAACTCCACACCTCCGATCATTGCTCTCGTTATCAAAATGGAAACGTCTCTGCTGTGACAAAGATGGAATAAACCCGATAAAAGATTTATGATAATTGGTATTATCTGATCGCGGCTTAAATTATGGTTTTTGTAATGCACTGTATGGTTACGGTTACATTCTAGCCCTATCATATCTAAACCCATACTAAACCCGCTCTGTGACTATGAATCTATACTACTAATATACTAGACTCTAGAGTATAGTCTGTTAGATATAGATCTACAATTAGACCTACATTTACAGTGATATCGAATAACTAAATAAGTCTCATTAAGCATCTGGCATAAACTACTAACTAATCTCCAACTTCACAGGTGTTATTAATTTAAGATTACTTTCCAAGACCTTTGAAATGAGGTAGTGTTTAAATATACTTAGGATAATATTTATTGCTTACATATACAAATAAACTTACATGCAATTTGATGCACGTGTTTCACTATTTGACAATTTGAATAATGCAGTTGTTATTTTTTTGTTGAATAAGTTGGTTACTGTTTTTGATAGTTGCATGATTTCTACTTTGTTGGAAGTAGTTTGCATATTTTCTGCTCTACTAGGAATGGTTTCAAAAGTTATATACACTAACCGTTATCTTGTCACAGATCAAGTGATGGCACAGATTAATATGAAATTAGAATGTGACATAGTCCTCACATCTGTTGGTTTGCAAAAAACAATCTTTGGTGGAGAAATGGGGAAAACAAATTGATTAGTTTTGTATAAAAAGTTTAATAATAATAATAATAAGAAGAAAACTCCTATTGAAATTATTATTGAGGATAAAGATTAAAATTACCCTTTAAGCTCCACTGTTGATGGGGAAACCTTGATTTGGACTACTAGACCAATATCGCACAATATATGAAATTGATTTATGTTAACAATGATATAAAAAATGGCAATTTACAAATTGATATGCTGACAATACACATTATTTTGTGTATAATATGGTACTACACAAAAGCATTAGTCATATGATAATTATTTGGTTTAGTTATGATCAATATAGTGCAGGTAAATATAAACTGTTAACACTAATTGAGTAGATGGTGTCACTATTAAATAAAGCAGGAGAATAATGATGATAAATATTGTGTATCTGCCAACATGGGAAACTTGATTGGGTTGATCATGATGAATAATGTACAGCAAAGTAGACAAATGATATATTTCAATTTAGCTGGATATATAGAGATAAATACAGTGGGCATGATGGTGATGCTTATATACTTTGAAGTATCATGGTCAAAGTTTAATTGGCCTGATGGGTAGAGTGCAAGACTATTTACCTATGGCTATGGTCATTCTGTGCGGAAGGTTGCAGGTTCGCGCCTAGAGTTTTTCATCCAGGCAACTGGCAAGGTTTTCTCCGCCAAACAAGTCATGTATTCTAAATTCATTTAGAATCACTGCTCGTGTTGAAGCAGTAAATTACAGATCATATGCGTCTCCTTCATTTGAGGTTGCCATGCAGCAATGTAAAAGCATGAGACTAAGGACTGTGTATGATAATAATGATGACTATAACATGACAAACATGATATTTATTATTGTGGATGATGAAACTTATATATATATAATTTGATACTGTGGATTATTATAATATGACAAGCACAACATATATTACTGTGGATGATCAAATGCTTAAATATAATATAACAAGCAGGAAACTTAGAACTGTGGATGATGACACTGATTACTATAATAAGACAACGTTGACATATGATACTGTGGAATGATGCTATTGAGAGAAGCACAATATTTATTACTGTGGATAATGAAATGCTTAAGTATATTATCATTGAAAACTTCATACGTTTGCCAGCCAAAACATTATAGAGTAATGTCTACACCAGTCTTTTGATATTTATTTCGTTGAAGGCATTTCCCAGTTTCCGGAGTAAATCTTTCCTCTACGCTGTGCTCTAGTTGTTGTTTTTCTGGTACTGTGACCCTGTTGGTCAGTAACAGGAGTAACTTCTTCAGTATGGTGTTCACTGTTATTACTCTCTATCCATGGCTGTGTTTCACAACGTCTTGGATACAGTTCATTCAAAGAATAAGCTTTATGTAAAGAAATTAAGATAAGTTATTTCGTTTAAGTATAAACAGAAACATTGGAGCTATAACTAAGCCTGACTTCCAAGGTCATAGATGGACCTTTTAGCACAACAACTTATAATATTAAACGCATACCTTGGTACATGGTTTTTGGCATTCCGAAGATGAAGCAGCTGTTAACTTGGTCAGCCTTATTTGGATGACACGTTTCCCAGCCTGCAAATACAACAAAAGATAAATATACTTAGAAGAAATGCATTTGTAATAGAAATGATTAAATCAATAAATATCAGGAAAGTAGGCAAACTATTAGTCATAATAGACATGTGAAAATATTTCATAATACCCATGGATTGTTTTTCCATACAACTATTTTCTTTCCGATTTCATGTTAGCCAGTTTAATGAAAATGCAATTTGTCCCCAAACTCTCGTTGGTGTGCTATCAGCCATGTTGCAGTTTTGTGCTTGTTTCTCCTAAAAACATCATGTTAGTGTTATATTCGATTAAAATAACAGAACATTAGATAAACACCATCCACAAAACAGGCATCGATTGAAAGCATCTCCTTGACTACCTAAAAACTAAGAAAATTACAATTATCTATAACTAGTGTAAGGATCCTCTCTCCATGATCATTCAGGTAGGTTCTTTATACCTGCATCTCTCACACATCTCTCCATTGAACTAATAATCAATACTCCATTTGTGTGTGTTTGGGTGTCCATTTTTGTAGTTTTATTCCAATACTGAAATATTAATCACACCACTACACCCGTAAAACTGAGCAATTAGAACAGATTCTGGAGAAGCATCAATATCAACCATGTGTGACCTGAAGCTGAATGATGTGATCAACTGTCTTTAAAAAACTGATCACTTTTAACGAGAAAGTATTTTTTGTTAATGCTGAATTAAATTATGAGAACAAGTTATTTGTGTATTCTTGCCATTCATTTTATTATTACCCTAGAGTACAGAGATTCAAATTGTACAGTTTGAACATTGCTAACTATCGTGGTTCTGGAGATATTGACTTGCAAAGTTGGCAGGAAAATTAAATGAACTTAATAAAATCCAGATTTTGGCTTGACCTGCCAACCAAAGGTTTACACTTTAGCTATTCATCAGTGCAGTTGTGCATAGAGCTATTACACAGCTTTCAGCCCTGAAAGTTTCATGTCTCTGGGCCAAATTAATTAAAATGTTATCAGGGTTCATACAGGGCTACAAATTAACCGTGTCTTCCAAAGCGGCATTTCAAAGTGGTGTAACTCTGAAAATATTTCTTAGTGAAAGCTAAACATTGTGCTAGGTATTATCATATACATGGTGGTTAAAATACATAAAAATTTAATACAATCTGAATTGGTCAGGTGGGAACCTTTTAAGAATTTGATCCATTTTATATGGAATGACCTTAATATTTACTACTGTTAAATATTTGGTAACATAAATCTATTCAGTTAATACCAATAGTTAGTGTACAATGTTCTCTAACAATGAAATATATTATAAAACGTTTAAATCTGGACTATTCGTTAATGTCCTTAAATACACCGACGAAATGGATGCTTGTGTAAATCAGTGATTTAATTAGTATATGAAGGTATTACTAATTTACGACAAGTAAATCTTTTGCCACTTCTACTCTTATATATACCAAACAAATAAAGATGGCATGAGATACTCCCATTGTTCAACATGCTCTATTTGTCTCGCAAATAGAAATATATTGCTCCTACTTCCTCACCTCATAACATTGATACTCCCCATGAGATGTATGTATGGTGTTTTTACTAAAATGTCTTATAAGTATGCATAATAGTACTAGTTGAGAAATATTTTATTGAAATAGTTCAGCATAAGTCAAGTTCAAACAAACCAATTTGCAGGATCAGATAACTTCAAGACACAATTTAAATGTATTCAAGGTAAACAATAATTTTTAAATGAATATTAAAAAAAAAAAAAACAGATTGACTTTCATGTTTCTCAATAAAGTTTTTATAGCAATACTTAAAAAGGAACAACGATGTATACAAAATATTAATGAATAATGGTACTTGGATTTTGCAAAGAACAAACCAAAATAACACTAGCACTCATTTTTTACAATGAAACTGTAATTTAACAAATTATTTTTAAAACCTGTCCATCCACTTAATTTTTAAAACTTTGTGTCTGTTACATTAAATTGCAAATTGAAACCAAACAAAAAAAGCTTAACAACATAAACACACATTTAAAAAACTTGTCTGGGTGATCTGAAAATTCTATAAATAGTATTGACAGTTTGATGCCCTATAGGAAAAAGTCAGCAATTTAAAAAAATAATAATAGCATGATGTGATAGAGGGATATGTGTAGTTATCATCATATTTGAAAAGTGTATAGGGGCTCACTTCAGATAACTTTTTAATAAGTCGTCAAAGTTTGGTTCATATGATATGGAATATTGGCTACCAACGGGTGTTGTCCTGTAGCCAAAAATGTAGCAGAAAATTTGAAATTATTTTAGGATGGTCTGATAGAGGGATGTATGTAGTTATCATATTTGCCGAATTTCAACTAGACATTTCAAAAACCATGTTTGTTCTTAACGTCCTAAAACATGAATTTTTTAAATCATGTTTTCCAATTTTCTTCAAATTCCTTTCCAGCTATGCCAACCCCTTATACTAAATTAAAAAAAGAATCCGTCAACATTTGCAACTTGTAGAGCGACAACGAAAAGTCTACGGATGCGGCGTACCATTTTCTTCTCCTGAAAGTTTTTTTTTATAACTAACATATTGTATAATAATTCTTTTCTAAATTTTAGAATGTCATCTGTCCCAACGATACGATATGGTATCTGGTATACTAATATTTCAATTTAGTCTATTAATATGGGTCATATCGTTTGCTTTAAAACACCAGCGTATTCCTTCACCCCAAAACCCTAGGGTTGGCCACTTAAATCAGGTCCATATACAGAAAGGTACAAGCCAGAACATTTATTTTGTGGGGAAAATTCAACAATGGGAAGAAAACCACGAAACAGCTATTTCGAGCGTGTTCTTGCATCAATGCTCCTTCTACGGATGTATAAATCTTGACTTTTGGGGAGTTTCTGGAGGTGGATATAATAACGTTGTAACAAAGTTATTAAAAGTTTTCAGTGTCTGGTTATTTCTAAGCTTTAAAACTTTATTAACGTTATTAAAATAATTATTGATAACGTTATGATGTAGTCAAATTTATTAAAACGTTCGCACAGCCTGGAAAGAGAACATTTACCACCTTGTAATAACAAATCGTATAGAACAGAAGTATTCAGTCACTTACGTTCACGACATTTATGTGTTATTAATTATTATATTGTTCAAATGCATCTGGTTATTTCGAAAAATTATACAAACGTTATTAAACATGGTTTTCATAACGTTCTGAGTTAGTTATATTTTGGGTATGGATATAATAACGTTATTAAAACGTTATCACCGCATGGAAGAAAAGAACATTTGCCACCTTATAATAACAAATCATATAGAACAGAAGAATCCGGACACTTATTTTCATGGCATTAGCGTATTATTTCTCATTGTATTTTGCAAATGCAACAATAATAAATCCGCTGGAGACGCTAAAAGTGCGGCTCTTCCTGAAAAATACAGGTAATGACCCCTCGTGATATTTTATCGGCCAACTGTGAAGAAATGTTTGAAACAAAGGAGAACGATCTGTGTACAAAATAAACGCCTTGTGATATTGAATTCGTTGTTTTCAACGACTTGTTGATCAATTCTTGAACTAGTTCATTTAAAAGCTGATCTCTGGAAATGACTTATAATGTAACGTTGCATGAATGTTACTACTCTCCATCATACAATGTGATTGACATATTAATATGGGCCGAGTTGGATAAGTGATGGGCTGAGTTGGTTACGCGTTAGGCCGAGTTGGTTAAGTTATGGCCAGAGTTGGGATGGGCCGAGTTAGTGGTTGGCCGAGTTGGTTTGGGCCGAGCTCGAGATGGGGCGAAGTGACTGTAAACCAAATAGATCAGGCGGATAGGCGCTTTACTTTAGATCACCACCACACCTAACTACATATACTTATGGACGCTAAATTGGGCGTGGATGAAATTCACTAAGTTATGAATGGAAACCTATCAGGATTGGCTGTTAGATTTAAGGAAATTATAGTATTTACTCCGGATTAAGGCGATATTTCGTTCTAGTCCAGTAATAATCCATTGTGCAGTATTGCTACTTTGTTTTTGGGAGAGGATAAAACACTTCACTGCTTTTATATGTAGGAAGCGTACATCTTATCACATGTTCAACCAAATATAATGTTCCTGAACTCGCCGAGGGCCTATGAAGTATTTGCTGTTTAAATTCACACACACATACACAAACACACATACGTGCGCGCGTGTATGTGTTTTAGCTTTATATAATAAGGCACAGCCACAGAGAATCCCGAACCATGAATTCAAAATCTGGACGTTTTTTTCAGGGGATTGAATCCAGACTGGCCTCTTTTCATGCTGAGACACGTGTAATGTGTCACCAGCTACTAAGCCGCCTAACAACAAAAAGCGAATCACCTACAGCCGTGGAGTTTGGGAGTAGAACACCCAAGTCAGATCACGGCAGTAGTGAGAATGTTTAGCTTAATTATCTAAACAGCCCTATTTATCGCTATTTTTCAATTGCTGTATATTTCTTTTAAAGCAATACTATATAAACTATATAACCCAATTGTCACTGTCTTCAAAGATCAGTTTGTTAAACGGGCAGGCGTCACGAAGCGACTACTATTAAAACTGTGTATGTTCGTACATGTGTGTGTGTGTGTTATGTGTGCATAGATCTATGTATAGAAGATGGGTGCATGTATAGATGTATGCATGTATAGATGTATGTATGTATGTATGTATGTATAGGTATATACATGTATAGATGTATGTATACATGTATGCATGCGTAGATGTATGGATAGATGTATGCGTGTATAGATGTATGCATATATGTATGCATGTATATATGCATGCATTGGTGTATGCACCCCATATTAGAGTGGGTTGGTATTAGAGTGGGGTGGTATTAGAGTGGGGTGATATTAGAGTGGGGTGGTATCAGAGTGGGGTAAACATATTAGCGGACAACCATGGGGTGTTTTTTACGCGTGGTTTTTGATCCTTTGTTAATCCGATTTATATGGGAAGTTATGGGAACTTCGTATTGCGGAAGCATTGGCCGTTGCCTAATAATAGGAGGGGGGGGGGGTTGCGTTACGTAGGGGCACTATCATGGCAGGATACCAGGCCTTATGAAAGGTTGACGGTAGTTGCGGTTGTGGGCGGTTCGCGGGTGGCAGGGTTAGACTATATATATATATATATATATATATATATATATATATATATATATATATATAAATATTTTTCTATTATAAATATTTTGTTCTCTAAATAAAAAGCTGTCGAGACAATAGCTTTGCCGTGTTGGGTAAAATTTCAAATATTTGAATAAGAGGCTAAACAAAATGTCAGCAAAAGTGCTTTCTGGAAAATTTATAACTGGTCAACTTATGTCAACTAAATATCGAAAAAATATGATGTTGTTTTTGTTGTTTTCATTGTTGTTGTGGTCACTTTTGGTGTTATCTTTGTTGTTGTTCTTGCTCGTGTTGTTATTGTTATTGTTGTTGTTGCTGTTATATCACACAAACTAACCTGCCGCTGTGGACTTTTGTATTTACTCTATTATATTCGGTTCACTTCAAAAATAAAATACGGAGAAAAATGTTCACGAATCGTGTTATTCAGAAATATGAATATTATGATAAATAAAAGCTTCGTCGCACTCCATTAAATTAGTTACAAAGCCTTAGGTGAGTGGGGGATGTTTCAACTGATTGGTTCATATACGTTGTTTCGACGGAAGTTAATGTTGTTTTTAAGAATTCGGTTTATGTGATAGTGGTTTTGAATATTAATCCGTATTCGAGCTGCATTATTCTGATTTTCACATAATAATTAAATATTCCATTTAACGTCGAGTTACAGTAATATAGACGAGAGACATGAACATCTGTAACAAGTGCTTTGTGCGTCAAATGCTTATATCCGGTCGATATTTTTAAGATGGCACAGGCTCTTACGCGTGCTAAAGCAAACATTTATATATATATCAGATTTAAAAACAAAACAGACACGCAGTGGACGGAGTTCCATATAGGGCTGAACAGTTTTTTTATCACGAAACGAAGCATATCCTCCACCTGTGAGAAAAGCATATTTTGGTTGACGCTATCAAACCCAGCAGATGGCTACAAGAAAACTGGTAATGTTGGCTAACCTTGACCATTGGCTATCCTAAAATTCTTGCCATTTCAGCAAAGCTATTTCCGGAAATCGACCTCTTATAATTTACTAAAAGATATTATTGAATAAACGTTTCTTTAGACCGACAGGAATTCTTCCCTTTAATAAGTTTCCATAAAAATAATAAAGTTGAAACAAATTTGTAATTCTTTTAAATCACTGCAATCTAAATGCAATTATTTCGTGGTTTTGCCGAGACCGTTTTTAAGAAATATCCCTGAGATAAGGACTGATTGACCAAGCATCTTTGTAATTCGGCTTATTCCAACATCCTAATATTTTCCCATGAGCCACAACTGCACAGAAAACATTTGAAACCCGCTTAAACGGCTGTCTCTGATATCAGTCTCGAAGATGTTTAAATGTATCTAAAATGGACATGCAGGATTTTTTTTAAATAATGAAGTGCAATGCGGCCAAGTGATTGAGTGAAGGCCATTGCAGAGAGTTCATAACTTTTGACATAAATTATTATATTATACTTGGAAGGACAGTCTGTATTATCTATAGTACTTTATTAACAACAAGGAAAACTGTGTTTTGATAACCTCTGCATGTATGATGTCATTATTATTAATATTATTGTTTTTTTTATTATTATTGTTATTATTAACAATATTATTATTATTATTATTATTATTTAAATTTTGCTAACGGTAAACATTCCGTAATGAATAGGTATGTCTTTCTATGATGCTGTAAATGTGAAAACACGGCTGGCTATAAAAATATCCTCGTCTAATCTTATTACGTAGCCGTGTCTATGATCAATACTATCGAACTACCGCTTCGAACTTTGGTTCGGTGAGCCCCGACACATTCCCCAGAGGGAACCACTTGCGTCAAACCGCACCATCACGTATTTTGGGTTACTTATTATCCTCATGAATAGCAGAGCCAAGGCCCAGTCATCGGAGTGTGACCGAACATCGACGTCTGTCGTATTTTGGCCAACAGCGAGAGAGCTCGAATGAATCACATTTGTACACCACCACGACTCTATAAGCTCATGTGTCAAGCATGCGGCAGCTACTTTAATAAGAGAACCGGGGCGTGTCCACGAATAGAGTAAAAGCAGCGTTTTGTCGCCTTGTGCTGAGTTGACCTGACGGACATAGCTACTGCTGTAGAACGTATGATGTGTGGCATCTCAGCATTTCGGAGACGGGCGATGAATATTTTAGTTGATGGTTAGTTGCACCTGTAGGTATTGGGGGAGAACGAGGAAGCATGAACCGGAAGGACATCCAACAAGACTGAGAATAGAGCTAAGAACAATACGGTAGGTGAGTGAGTGAGTGAGTGAATGAGTGTGTCTAAAGTATGTGTTTACTGATGCGTATGTTGATAATCGCCGATATATATATATATATATATACCTGGCGCACGTATGTCAATGCTCGGAGCTAGTATTTTCTATATAAGGCGCCCTACTGTTTCCATTAATTAACTTATAAAGCCAATCCTCTTAAACAAGCTCAGAGTTAACTGTCTCATCGGGGTCTCCCTCTAATTAAGCTAAGTACGAAAATGAAACCATTCCTATGTCTTAGTTGTGCGTATAATGCAGGCACGTAAAGCTAAGCTCGTGTCCAAGGCGAGACACCTTGCAATTGTGTGTAACATCAGCACCCCCTTTTAATGGATGAATATAATGAATAAATGATTCCGAGAGAATGGTTCTTTTCTCTTGGTGATACATGTTTAAAAAGTTTGCCATAGTTGCCTGCAGATTAAAAGCTGCAGCGTGGAAAGAACAGTTAACACCGAAGTGTATCGCATTTGCCGAGAGAAAGCCCGAATGAATAGCGTACACACACACACACACACACACACAATATATATATATATATATATATATATACGTATGTGAAGAAAACAAACGATTTTGGTTTTTTATCCAGGCAACACACACACATACATATACGTGTTTGTGTGTTTATATATGTGTGCATATATATATATATATATATATATATGTGTGTGTGTGTGTGTCTGTGTGTCGTGTGCAGACAACTCACCACATGACCACTGAAATGATTGACTATAATTAAACTATGGAATATATATATATATATATATATTGAAGGTATTCTTGTCGTTATTGCCGTGTGTGTTACAATTCTTTCTTGGTCTTTATCTATCGTCGTATATATATATATATATATATATATATATATATATAGTATTTGCTGCATGTACAGTACTGATTTTAGAATACAGATATTTAGCCTAGCATATGGATACGCGAAACTAGTAGATTCCATGTATATTCCATATAAAGTCCTAGTCCATAAGCGCGATATGATTCCTGTGCACCCAAATCCCCCCTCCCCGTGGGAACGTATTCGTCCTATTTGTTTTTGTTTCTAGGACTTCTCCCAACATGACAAATTGATGCCACCATCACCACACTGGGATGGTCTACTTGTGTGACGTCATTTAAAAAAAGTGTCAGTGAAATGAGCGAAATAATTGTTATCCTATAACTCGGCTACTAGGATAGATAGAGACGGGATCGTGTGTCGATACCCACGTTTTTGAGGACGAGGAATCCATTGATGACACTGACAAATCCCTATGTCTCTTGGTTAACTTGGAATTCAAATTGGCTGTTATTGAAACAAGCGGAAATCGCATTTTCTGCCATATTATGACTTTCAGGATAAGTAAGTAATTGATCATGGACTTAAGCCTTCACTTGATAGATGTCATTTAGCTTGGTGTTATTTAATATATGGTAGCCATCTTGGAATTAAGATCACATGAACATTCTGAATCAGTATCTTAAATTGTATATGGCTATGTCACGTGGAAAAACCTACATTCTTGAGCAGATTTAAGTACACATTTGACGATATCCTTTGGCGGGCCATCACAAATGGGGTCATCATCTGGGAAAAGAAATTCGTTGGAAGATTTCTTGCTGCAACCCATGAACCTGACCTCAAACTCCTCATCTGAATGTCCCACCACTACACCAACATAATGCACAACCCGATTTGTCATAGCGAATTGCGCAATAGAAAGGTCGGAAACATCGAAGCCATCTACAGAATGTTCAGTCTCAGAATCATCAACTCTAGTTGCTTTATCAAAGTCACAATATGTGTCAGGCTCTTAACCCTGTCTCTCTTTCTGTGCTCTCTTTTTCGTCTTAGTTGTTAAGGGGCCAACAGAACATAAAGGGCATCTTTTCCTGGAATGTCGGTCAGGATGCGCGACAATGCTCGCTTCCTTCCAGGATCATGCTATTTTTACTGGGATGTTGGATAAGAAACGATGTCAGCAGGTGAGAAATGACGTTTGACACCCTGGATAGATATACTTTCTGAAGTATTATTTTGCTCCGTGTATGGCGGATTATAACTGAATTGCTTCTTTGATTATGGCTGGTGCTAACTGCTCATTGACTTCTGGAAGCTAACTATTGTCTGGAGACATTTGTTCGTTTGGTGCTGGCTCTTGTCTGATCTCTGTCACTAGCTGATCATTGGTTTCTGGCTGTTCATTCAACTTGTCTCTTGATGTTGGGTGACCTTTGCACAGATATCTGTTGCCGGGCTGCTCATTTGTCTCTGGCTGTTATATGACCTCTAGACCTAGCTGTTAATTTTCTGCTAGCTGCTGGTTGATATCTGTTGCTGGCTGCTCATTTGTCTCTGGCTGTTATATGACCTCTATACCTAGCTGTTAATTTTCTGCTAGCTGCTGGTTGATATCTGTTGCTGGCTGCTCAGTTGTCTCTGGCTGTTATATGACCTCTAGACCTAGTTGTTAATATTTGGTGCTAGCTGCTGGTTGATATCTGTTGCTGGCTGCTCATTTGTCTCTGGCTGTTATATGACCTCTAGACCTAGCTGTTAATTTGGTGCTAGCTGCTGGTTGATATCTGTTGCTGGCTGCTCATTTGTCTCTGGCTGTTATATGACCTCTAGACCTAGCTGTTAATTTGGTGCTAGCTGCTGGTTGATATCTGTTGCTGGCTGCTCATTTGTCTCTGGCTGTTATATGACCTCTAGACCTAGTTGTTAATATTTGGTGCTAGCTGCTGGTTGATATATGTTGCTGGCTGCTCATTTGTCTCTGGCTGTTATATGACCTCTAGACCTAGCTGTTAATTTGGTGCTAGCTGCTGGTTGATATCTGTTGCTGGCTGCTCATTTGTCTCTGGCTGTTATATGACCTCTAGACCTAGTTGTTAATATTTGGTGCTAGCTGCTGGTTGATATCTGTTGCTGGCTGCTCATTTGTCTCTGGCTGTTATATGACCTCTAGACCTAGTTGTTAATATTTGGTGCTAGCTGCTGGTTGATATCTGTTTCTGGCTGCTCATTTGTCTCTGGCTGTTATATGACCTCTAGACCTAGCTGTTAATTTGGTGCTAGCTGCTGGTTGATATCTGTTGCTGGCTGCTCATTTGTCTCTGGCTGTTATATGACCTCTAGACCTAGTTGTTAATATTTGGTGCTAGCTGCTGGTTGATATATGTTGCTGGCTGCTCATTTGTCTCTGGCTGTTATATGACCTCTAGACCTAGCTGTTAATTTGGTGCTAGCTGCTGGTTGATATCTGTTGCTGGCTGCTCATTTGTCTCTGGCTGTTATATGACCTCTAGACCTAGTTGTTAATATTTGGTGCTAGCTGCTGGTTGATATCTGTTTCTGGCTGCTCATTTGTCTCTGGCTGTTATATGACCTCTAGACCTAGCTGTTAATTTGGTGCTAGCTGCTGGTTGATATCTGTTGCTGGCTGCTCATTTGTCTCTGGCTGTTATATGACCTCTAGACCTAGTTGTTAATATTTGGTGCTAGCTGCTGGTTGATATCTGTTGCTGGCTGCTCATTTGTCTCTGGCTGTTATATGACCTCTAGACCTAGCTGTTAATTTGGTGCTAGCTGCTGGTTGATATCTGTTGCTGGCTGCTCATTTGTCTCTGGCTGTTATATGACCTCTAGACCTAGTTGTTAATATTTGGTGCTAGCTGCTGGTTGATATCTGTTTCTGGCTGCTCATTTGTCTCTGGCTGTTATATGACCTCTAGACCTAGATGTTAATTTGGTGCTAGCTGCTGGTTGATATCTGTTGCTGGCTGCTCATTTGTCTCTGGCTGTTATATGACCTCTAGACCTAGTTGTTAATATTTGGTGCTAGCTGCTGGTTGATATCTGTTGCCAGCTGCTCATTTAACTATAGATGTTGTGTGACCTCTAGAATTAGCTGTTTGTTTGATGCTGGCTCTTGGTTGATATTCTGTTGCTGGCTGTTCAGATGTCTCTAGATGTTGTATGATCTTTGAGTGCTGGCTATCGTCTAGTGCTGGTTACTCATTGGCCTCTGACTACAGATTTACCATTGGTGCAGGCTGGGGAGTAGCGGAACATGTCAAAACTCATCATCTGTTGAAAGAGTAGCATCCTCTGACATAAAACCCAGATTGGATTGTTTCTGGGATAAACGCCTTAGGATATGCACCGCATGATAATTCAGCAACTTCGTCGAATCTGATGTATTCTCCTGAATGATTTAGCATCCATCTTGTACAACTAGCATTGTAATAACACTTAACTAACATTGTAATAACACATACTGTACATTCAGGGGTTGTAGTTTATCACTGCAGTGTTGGGTTAGTGTGAATATTGTGATTCCTTTCTCTCTGACCAAATCAAGGTTGTCCATCAAAATAAGGTTAGGCTAATTTTTCAAACAACTGGAATGGCTGACAATGTGCTCCATGAAGGTTGCGAAACTTTCTTCGGTCATCCAGCCAGACTTGTGTGGTGTTTCGATCAATCCAACTGGTAAAACCTTTAGCATGAATTTACGAAAATGCACTCTGGTAAATACAAATATTTGAGGGATGAATCTCGGCGTCGGCATATCTGAAGGGTGTTTCATCTTTTACTTCGATTCATTATCTTTGGAGGTTACTCGGCCAATTTAGCCTACCAAGTGCACAAAAGTGGCCGTAAAACACCAATCATCATGTTCACCGTCATGTGGTGACTGGTTCACTCAGCCAGAATCAAGAACCTGGCAGCATGTGTTTTGGTAACACTTTCCCAGAATGCTGGCAGCATGGATTGTATGCTCCCTTGGGAGTTGAGATTCGGGTTGGTTTGGAACAGGTCTGAGTCAGGGATAATAATATTGTAAAATACCTTAGCGCAGGTACCTAGCAGGATAATGGGCTATATTACGTATTATTATTAACGCACATTAATATAACTGAATAACTGAGAAACTGAGAAATAATTGAATACTAAATTACATTAATCTAGCACGCATTGGTCAGCAGAAAGAAGGCCACTTTCTTAGACCAGTCGGTATAGCGCTGTCCAGGAAAACGTCCAGTTGAAGCTTCGATTACAGTATTTATGAACACGCTTTATTACTCATCCATCAACCGGTAAATAATCTGACAATTCAGGATCAACACCCCCCCCCCGCACCAACCAGAGAAATTTTATCAGTAATTGCTCTCCGATTGACAGAATAAATATTCTCTGCTTTAATTTGTTTTTCTTTAACGACATTTCTTTTACCACTTTGGTGTATGTATGCCATCTTTGGTGTACGTATGCCATCTTTGGTGTACGTATGCCATCTTTGGTGTCATCTTTGGTGTACGTATGTCATATTTGGTGTATGTATGTCATATTTGGTGTATGTATGTCATATTTGGTGTATGTATGTCATCTAAACGGCATACGTTTATAGTTAAGTAATATAACCAGAACACGATAAAATTATGTCTCTCTTTCTATCTCTCTCTTTCGCTCACCCTCTCTCTCTCTCTCGATATATATATATATATATATATATATATATATATATATATATCCATAGAGAAAGCACAATTCAAACTATTGAAGGCAGCTATCGGTATTAGCAAGATTCCAGAGCAAGATCGTTTGTATTTACATATACTAAATATGACCGTTTCTGGTGAAATTAAAGGTCATCTTGATTTGTTGACATACGTGTGCACAATGATGTTTCATTTCTTAAATATTCCATGGACGAGAAATACGCCAGACAATCTCGATTTAAGATGACAAACAGCTTCACAGTTGATACTGTATGACAGTTGTTATATTTTAATGACCATAAGATGATTAATATGTTGCTGATGTCATTTTTGATTCTAGCCCATCTTGCTTCATCTGATCTTTGTTCTCTTAAGCTAAGCTATGTATAGTTTTTATTGGTCATTTATCATGTTCATGTTGTGACTCAAACAGTGATATATTTTATGATTTAATAGTGTCATATATATATATATATATATATATATATATATATATATATATATATATATATATATAAATAAAATGGTACTGATTAGAATGTCAAATATTACCTCTTGCCTACTAAAATGTTACAACTCCAAGTGATATTCTGCTGAAATATCAGACATACATGTCTGGCCAATAACACGTTCGCATCGTTACATCACGCTTAACATGTCGCCTTGGAAATCAATTAACGTCACTTCTAGCAGAGTGAATAGTCATTATTAGCGCTGTTGGCTAGATACAGCAGGCACTAAATCAACCTCTAAGTTAACAAAACACTAGTCATATGAAAGACAATGCAACCCTATCACCCTTACAGACATACACACACACACACACACACACAGAGAGAGAGAGAGAGAGAGAGAGAGAGAACAACACACACACACACACACACAGGAGACAGAGAGAGAGAGAGAGAGAGAGAGACAGACACACACACACACACACACACACCAGAGAGAGAGAGAGAGAGAGAGAGAGAGAGAGACAGAACAACAGAGAGAGAGAGAGAAAACACACACACACACACACACACAGAGAGAGAGAGAGAGAGAGAGAAGAGAGAGATAGATAGATAGAGAGAGAGAGAGAGAGAGAGACAGACACACCCATACTTTATATATTTGGTACTTACAGTTTCTATTTAATTTCAGCGTGTTACGATACTTGTCTCTTATATTACTTGGGACATACACACCCTTTTCATCAGCAATGGTAGCTGTTGTTGTTGTTGTTGTTGTTGTTCTAATGGCAACACTATTAGAAATAGTAGTAGTTGTTATTCTTGTTGTAATGGCAGCGTTATTACAAATATTAGTAGTAGTAGTAGTTGTTGTTATTGTAATAGCAAAATTATTGCAAATAGTAGCAGAGGTTGTTGTTGTTGTTGGTGTCTTGTTGTAATGACAGCATTATTACAAATAGTAATAGTTGTTGTTATTGTAATAGCAAATTATTGCAAATAGTAGCAGAGGTTGTTGTTGTTGTTGGTGTCGTAATAGCAACATTATTAGAAACAGTAGTAGTTGTTGTTCTTGTTGTAATGACAGCATTATTACAAATAGTAATAGTTGTTGTTATTGTAATAGCAACATTATTACAAATAGTAGCAGAGGTTGTTGTTGTTGTTGGTGTCGTAATAGCAACATTATTACAAATAGTAGTAGTGGTTGTTGTTATTGTTGTTGAGTTAACTTGTCGAGTTTAGGCGTTGGTCCCACTTGTGGCATATGGCCGAGGGGTGACTTCATATCCAACATACATATAGATCTGACCTATATTCGAACCCGAAACTATGAAGTTTGCATATCCTTGCAGTGACTGCTGAGCCATCGGAACATCGACAGTATAAACTCGTCTAACACGAGATTAATAACTAGTCGGCACAGTAAAATCTCCATGGTCTAACTGGTAGCGCGGTTGGCGGCATATTTCAACCACCTGAGTTCAAATTTCGGCGTGGGCATGTCTGAAGGATGTTCCTCATTACCTTTGTAGGTCGCTCGGTCCATTTAGCTAGCTTTGTACACAAAGGTGGCCGTGAAACATCAAACATCCTTGTTCTAATCAATAAAGTTAGCGATAAGTTTAAATTTAATAAATCAATGATATGATTTTATGTTATTTGCTATTTTCCCACATTTCAAATTGGGGTCAATGACACTCATAGATCCGCCATACATGTATGGATGATAATATTTCACGTACTTTTTAATTCCCGACTTTTCCTATTCGGGAAATTAAATTTGCCGCTAATAATTAACGATTTTAGAGCGCGCATCCCCCTCTCCCATTATCTCTTGTGAATATTTTAAATCATTATCGTAACAAAATAATGTTCTAAGAGTAATTACATTAGTCTCATATAAAATTAATGAAACTTGATTGAATTGTTCCTGATAACATTTTCACAGAACACCTGAAAGGCCGAAAACTGTCCTAATGCTACCCCCCCTCTCTCTATATATTTATCTATCTATCTATCTCTGTCCGTCCCTCCCCCCCCATATCTCTCTCATTACACAACACATACATAATATAATACTAACAATGCATGTTTATATAGCGCCAGAACCAGGTAACTCTGTTCTGAGACGGTGTACAGTATTATTGCCGCTGGCCCAGTTCTGATTCCACCCAGCACACATCTCAACTTCCAAGGGAGCATACAACGCGTGCTGCCATTATAGGCGCAAAGCGTTACTCAAACACATAGCCATCGCGTCCTGTCGGGTTCTCATTTTTATGGATGAGTGAACCAGTCGCCAGATGACCACATTGCAGCTCCCGGAGTTTCGAACCCGCGACCCTTCGGCTACGTATACACTTGAGCTAGTAAATACCTCCATTCCGGTTCATAATCTATCGACTTAATTACCATTCTACCATAATTTAATATAAAATACAACAACAACAACAACAACAACAACATACACTTCACCCTAAAGCCCAGTAATTAAAGCGCTCGGGTATTAATCGAGAATTAATATAGACAACAATTATAGATATTTATATTGGAGAATATGGGAGATATTCCTGTCTGCTAACAAATACATCATACACCGAGAAGTGATTATTAGACGTGGTGCATACGTCATCTTAAGTACCTAAGTGTACGTTAAATAACCGATTTAACTTTTACCAATGTGTGTGTGTTCTCTTTCAGACAGGATGATGTGTTTATGAGTCATCCCAGTGAGAGTGAACATTGATGTCTAGTTGATGAGTCATCCACAGGTCGACGATCTCAAGAAATAGACATGGGCTGGTAGGTAGAATAGGGTTATGTATCTCCTTGGACTTTATCCAGGAATGCAATTCTGATTATTATTACTCTTTGTAACTGTACCCCAACCCTACCAGAAATACAGCCAACACCGGCGTTCGAACTCCCAAAACTCAGCTTTATAGCACAGTTCGCGACTAACTTCACCAAGGTATCGGTCCCTTTAAAAAATAAGTAATCCATATATAAAAAGTAGCATATAATCGTATTCTAATAATAATATCAATAATAATAATAGTAATTATTATTATAGAAAAAGGTTTGTACGTACACCAAGCTGAAATGATACCAAATTACTTCTGAAAGTGGTATTGCTAAAGAAGGGTAAATTAACTATATTATATTTATTTAATAACAGTTTTGAGAAATTATTTTTGATAACATTTGATAATGAGCCAGGTTAAAGGAATTACATGTGATAAATCACGTGTCGACTATAAAGTGCCTGCTTTTCTTTATTTATTGTATTGTTCCTCATTCTAGAGGTATTGAGAAACAAACGACTATTTCAAAACACATCAATTATTAACGTGTATACGCGGTGTGTACTTGATTATTGCATATAAGAGAATCAATTCTAGCCTTAAGTGGCATATACATATTTGATTCAGCACGATTAATAATCTAATATAATAACCTCCTAGGTAAAACAACAATAAATGTGAAGTATTTACCTGGCATATACCAATCAGTGCGCTCCATTAGGTAACAGCTAGGAAGCTGTGTTATTGTACCTGATTGGAATATTAGTGTCTCTCTCTCTCTCTCTCTCTCTCTCTAAATGTGCGTGCAAGCGCATGCGCGCGCGCCTGTGTTCATAAACTTGCACAAACATAACATATACGTGTTATCAATTCAAACCACTTACGATTACATACTTAATTATTTCAACATGTTAGAAATTAAAATCTCTGACTAACAACATGATATTTAGTTAGTGCTCTTCACATCTGAGATATATGGCTGAGTGGTAAACGTAATAGAAACAAGAGATGACTAGTTTGACTTAGTTTAGTTCTTGATGATTCACCCAATAGAGAAACAACAAAAACAGGCAACATTGGTTTATATATATATATATATATATATATATATATATATATTATACCATATACATCCACCCTAACAGCCATTAATACTTTCTCATAAACCAATAAACTGTCATATATAAGTGCACAAAGGTGTTAATTACCTAAACATAATTTAGCACCCGAACGTGATCTGCATATATATATATATATATATATATATATATATATATATACATGAAATAGCGTCCACATTATTAAAAACAACTGAAGCTAGTGTTTTGATTACGATTTATCGTTCGAGAAGTTCTAGACATTCACAGTATAAACGCTTAGCGTATTTTCGACTCATAAACCAATTTGTTTAATGTTGTTTCGTTAACTGCTGATCCAACAATAGTTTTCATTAAATATCCTGGAACAAGTACTTTATTGAAATCTATTAACCCGAGATTAATCACCAAAATAAACACACACACACACACACACACACACACACACACACACATATGTACGCAAAATGGTACATGCACTCTGTGCCTTTACCAGAGCTAGATATGTTAGCTGATATGTATAATTGTATTAGTGCAAAAATAAACTAGTATATATTCATGTCACCGTATTACACCACAAGTCAATGAGTACTGCTTAAAGTGAGTTAAAAATATTTGTTGAACATCAAACGTGTTCTACCATAAAGTACATATTGAACGATTTAAACATCATAAACACAAATGGTTTATGTATAGAACCCTAACAATCAGCGGTTGGCATCGTAGTTATAACGAGCGAGATCTATCTAGGGAGGGGTGAGCCTATTCGAACCAAGAAATTGGGGCGCCTCCGTGGTCCAGCGGTAACGTTTTGGACCACAGATCACTACCACCCGTGTTCGAATCTCGGCGTGGGCATATCTGAAATTTGTTTCATCTTTGACTTCGCTTCATTACCTTCGGATGTCGCTCGGCCCATTTAACCTACCATGTGCACAAAAGTGGCCGTAAAACATCAATCAATCCAACCAAGAAATTAATTATACACGATAATATATATATATATATATATATTATATTATATAACTTGATATACAAAATGTTCAATTCTACTATGTATATCATATAACAAACCACATATTTATCATTGGGTTGCACATACCTGTCTATATACGACACCAATGATGCTAGAAACAACATAAAACAGTAGGGCGTGTGTGCCATAAGGCTTTTGTTCGCACGTGTGTATGTCGTTATCTACATACGCGTGCTTGCATAGCTATATATATATATATATATATGCATGGGTGTGTAACTGTTCGCCATCGTGTGTGTGTATGTGGGTGTGTGTGTGTGTGTATATGTTAACAGATTCTAACGAGGGCATTGTGCTCGTAGTTAGGCAGATATTCCGATCAGTTCTTCTAAGCATATCTCAAATCAACATCGTGTTATCTTCTTATCTCCACGGCACTATCATTTCAAGTTCTCTGCCAATATCCGCGTCTTACATAAACCGCCGCCACATATGTGTGCATATCTGCGTTTTATATGTGTGCATATCTGAGTTTTATATATGTGCATATCTGCGTTTTAATGTTTACGTACCCGTACTAAATGAGGCGTTCGACATACTTTGACCTGATGTTGGTCTGTGCTATCGTAGCGCCCATTTCTTGTTTCTTCACTTCTGTCTGCGTTTTGTCATTCAGTTGGAATAGCATAAAAGCACACAATATCTCCATATGTGGGATGTTTCATCCGTTAATGTCATTTCACCCAAGGGACTGCTTCGGCTGTGGCCCGGCCAAGGCCGAAAGCTGGCTAAATATAACCCGCCGTCAGATCGTGACGAAATCCATTGTTTTATTTGATTAAATCAATATGCGATAATGTTGATGATCTGGCGGCATTATCGTAAACAAATATATTATAATATAATTATGTCGTCGACATAATAAGTACGATGACTAGACTATAAAACTTGTTATAGGTCACGCCCGGTACTGTTTTCTCTCTCTCTCTCTGTTTTGTTGTTCGGGGAAAATCCCCAGGAAGTCGCTTATTCGGTGTGTGTGTGTGTGTTTGTATGTGCGTGTGTGTGGCGAGAGTAAGCACCGATAGCCTATATTATACATCCAAGTGCCCTCAATCTGATCTATGATCTGTAATGTATCCATTCAGCCACTAGACATTTATATAACAAATGTGTCTTGGAGACACTGATTCCCCCCCTCCCCCCCACAGGTTATTTTCTCTGATTTTCTGTACACCATCAGTTATAAAAACATATTATTTGTTTTCACTACAAGCGCAAGAAGATGATGGATGATTCATGGATTGATGTTTTACGGCCATTTTTATGCACACAGTAGGCTAAATGGGTCGAACCACCTCCAAAGGTAATAAAGCGAAACCAAAGATGAAACAACCTTCAGATATGCCCACGCCGAGATTCGAACTCAGGTGGTAATGATCTGTGGTCCAACGCGCTACCAATTAGATCACGCGGGACACCTCGAAGCTAACATCGCAAGATTTGGGGTCATACCTTTGCGCACATTTTAATTCCGCGTACTCAGATATATTCTGTAATCACGAAGGTTGGAAAGTTCTGACCAATTACTTTAACCGTAAACGAGTGATACGTGTAAGTCTTTAAGTGACTTTAAATTTCTATACAGTTAGTCGTCGACTTACGAGTCGTAAGTTGCCTAAGTCGTATATACAGAGTACTCCTGGCCGTCTAGGATCATTATACTCGATATTAAAAAAATATTATTATATCTTCATTATCCGCATTTAATGTCTACTTCCAATGTCTACTACCAATAATTCTTAAACCACATGGACCGAGACATCCTGACTTTCTGACGCCCAACGACATGCATGAATACACAAATATATGCATACACACGTATATGTACGTATGCATGAGTTGTATGGGAGAGGATCAGTAGTGTGTACGTATGCGGTTAAGGTGGGTGTGTGCGCGTACACATAGCCATATTACACACATGAAAACACACACACAAAACTCACGCATACATGCGCATAATATATATATATATATATATATATATATATACTGTGTGTGTGTGTGTGTGTGTGTGTGAGTTTGTATGTGTGTGTGTGTTAAGAGAAAGCGACGCATAAACCAGCATACATACATAAACACATACACACATATTTACATAGCGTCAAATATATTCGCACGTCAAGAAATACCACGACATAGGAATTTCTAGTATTCATTCAGTAAATCGAATTAATGTGATATATATCATTCATATCACCAACACAGGTGAGACACCAGTTGAGAGACGTATTAACGTACAGACAAAACATATATCTCCAAATATAAACAGCCGCTCTTCAATAATCTATATTTTATTGAAAGTCACCCAATGAGCAACGATTTGTTGTCTTCTCTTGGTTAATATTCGTATACAGAATGCGTATCGGGCTGAATGGATCATTTGATGAAAGGATTATATTTTGTAGGCATCGTCAGATATAATTGAACCACATCTACGATATGTTGACACTTTTATACATGTCATAGGTACGTTTGTATATGTATCTGGAGCTATGACTGCATGCCTCTCTCTCTGTTTGTGTCTGAGTGCGTGCGCGCGCGCGTGTGTTGACATAATTCAATAAGGCATTGGCTCTGAACGATTCATCAGAGGACTGGACACAAAACGATAATTTTCTTGCTAAGGCATATGCGATGTCTTACCAACTTCAAAGAGCAGTTTGTACAACAATCAGGTGTCATGATGCGACTACTATTAAAATCGATAGGTTTATATCTATTAGAAAATTGACATCTATGCTAAAGCGAGCATACCGTTATGACGTCATGGCCTCGACGGTATTAAAACTATACTTTAACATTTAAAAACCAGGCCTAATGATTGATATATAAACTATATGATTATAATAAACGATTTTAGTTTTATTAATGACAAACAGCTAGCCTTCAAGGTCATAGTATACGCTGGACATAATTAGATATGGAAAACATGATTCTATTCCCACATTCTACGAAAGCGAATTATATATGGATAAATAACAATGTTATGTAAAACTAACCAGCCACGCGATCGATGCCCAATGCTACTGTTCGAAATGTAAACAAGGTTTTTCTAATGCTGATTTTCGATTAATTATAATACTTAAAGTATGGTGGACTAAAATTTAAATCAAAGAAAGAAAATACGAACTTCAATCTCTGACTCAGACAATGCTTATTTTATAAGGATGTTAACAGTAAATTATTGTTGTTAAGTCATTACACAATCATGGACACACACGCAAACACACACACATACACACGCACACACACGTGTTTTAGTTTTTTGTTAGTTGCTGTTTTTGTTAGTTTAGTTGCTGTTTTTGTTCCTTTAATAGCTTTTTTGTTAGTTTAGTTGTTGTTTTTGTTAGTTTAGTTGTTGTTTTGGGGTTGATTTTATTTTAGGAGGGCGGGGTGTATTATTTATCTAAACCCTATATGCTCATTTCGTAACTGAGTTCCGAGTATATGTTTAAATGTTTATTTCTAAGACGGATGGAATTATTTACTCTACAATTCTAAGTCATACAGATTTAACCCCCCCCCTCCACTCCCAACCACTGGGCAGTATATAAATACATTAGTTACTAACATCAGTTTATAAACATTATTAAACATCTCGTTTTCCGGTTTATTAAGGCCACGCAAAATGGCGGATTGGTTTCATGAAGCTTACAACGAGTCGAGTCAGTTAGAAGTAGGAGGAGGCGGAGTAGGGGGGGGGGGTTGTGGGGGGGTTGGGTTGGAGGTGAGGCAGTGGCGTTTACTTCGTCTGTTAAATGAGGCGGAAATGAAGATGACGATTTTAGGTTTGAGCGGAACTAACATCAACCATAATATAATAGTTGGAATCATCTAAATATTCCGTATATATATATATATATATATATATATGTGTGTATGTCTCTCTGTGTGCGTGTTTCTATCTCTCTCTCTCCTCTCTGTGTGTATGTGTGTGTATGTCTCTCTCTCTCTCTGTCTCTCTTCTCTCTCTCTCTCTCTCTCTCTGTGTATCTTCTCTCTCTCTCTCTCTCTCTCTCTCTCTCTCTGTGTATGTCTCTCTCTCTCTCTCTCTCTCTCTCTTGTTATATATATCTATCTCTCTCTCTCTGTATATATATATATATATATATATATATTGTGTGTGTGTTTGCGCGCGCGCACTCATGTACAAGTTTATTTCTGGGTGTTGTTGTTTTTGGTGGTGTTATAGCTGTACGAATACGGGAGTTTATTAAAATTATCAACTAAACGAGTATGCGCGCGTGTGTATGTGTTTGTCGTGTGTGTGTGTATGTGTGTGTGTGTGTGTGGTAGTGGTGGCAGAGGTATGATAAAATCATGTGGCTGTACCACATTGTATCCACTTCCTCTCCGCCGTTGGCCACCAAAAGGACAAATACACTACAACTGTGATAATCGTGGCAATGGACTCTAGGCAGGCTCAGTGACACCGCAACCATTAATAATTAGTAATAAGTATCTTCTTAAAATGATTGTTAAATGACTTAATTTGTTTTAGAAGTAATTTCTTTTGGAATCGAGTACCATCTATATAGTTGGACCCTTGTGGCGTAGACTTGTGGATGTTATTGAAATTCGTCGTTGTGCTTGCTACATGCGGATTTTGTCTATTTTGGGTGTCCTGTGTGTGTATGGTTTCATTTGATGTAAAGAGAATTGTGAGCTGCGGCGGGAGTGTTCTTTGAAGAAATTCATACATGTATTTGGATATTTGCAATTTATATAAATCATCCAAGTTTAGCAACTTCTTGAACAATGGAATAGTGTTCCCCCTGTACTGTGATCTAGTCATGATTCTGATGTATTCTGTTTGCTTGATGAAGATTTTGTTCAGATGAGTTTATGTGTTGAACACCACAGAGATATGTCATAGTCAATATACGGATATATTAGGGAATAATATAATGTAGTTAGATGGTTTGTATTTAAGATATTCTTTACTTTTCTCAGGTTTAAATTGTTTTTAATGTATTTTATGTGATCATTCCATTCTAACCGAGCATCACATTCTTCCGTTCAATGGTGTTGTTTCCTATTTTATTCTTCAGGTGTTCATCAAATTGCGTAGGATTTTGTTTAAATACAACATAATTTGTTTTCTCTATATTCAGAAACAGTTTATTTGCGCGAACATATTCTGCTAATGATTCAAGGTCAGAGTTAATATTATTAAATACATTTAGAATATTTTTTGATGTCAAGTAATTCGCTATGTCATCAGCAAATAGGGTGGCTTTAGAAACGTTGAGACAATTTTGGAGATCTTTGTATATATTACAAAGAGTAAGGGACCTAGGACAGAACCCTGTGGAACTCCACGTAGGAGTTTGTGTGTTAATGACTTACCATCTTTATATTGAACGAATTGTTTTTCTATTTAATAGATAACTTCTGAACCACCCCAAGGCCCTGCCATGCAGCCCGTGCCACTCTAACCCAGTTAGTAATATTCTATGACCAATTGTGTCAAAGGCATTGGAGAGGTCCAGAAATACACCAACAGTGGTTTCTTTTTATTCAAATGAAGTAATGGTTTGGTCTACGAGTAGTCAAGTGCATTGGTCTAAACCTGTAATGGCTTTGGTAGAAAACTGATTGGAAGAGCAAAACCTTTATAAATTGTCGTTTATGGACAATTGTTTCTAGTATTTTGGAGATCGTTGGAAGTGGAGAAATTGGTCTGTAGTTATTTAATTGTTTTTTTTTGTCCTTAGTTTTATAAATTGGTATGTAGGTTATTTCCCGTCCAGGAATTGCTAATCTGTAGTTTGGTGTCTTTACGTTCTAGTCCTATTCCTCAGTGTTTGTCGTATACATTAGTCTCGGCAAAGTGACGTTTCTTTGTTGCGAGAAGAATTTCCAGCAGATATGGATTCTGCGAGAATTTTGCGCGTAGTGCCGCTTCCTTGGTAACTTGTTCGATCTTATCCAACTGTCTCTTATAACTACTGACCCTTTCCTGCTCGTAGCATATCTACTGGATCAGAGATGGACATGATATATGCCTCTGCAACATAATCCTCGGTGATAGCAGCTTTCTTTGACTAGTGGTATTGTACAACATTATAGTACTTAACCTCACCAACTGTGAATTTGCAGTTGTATAAGTTGTTGCAAGGTGATAGTGAACTGCTATCAGTAGCCATGGGAGCGAGGTCTTCAGTAGGAAACGGGATATCAACAATATCATTCACTGTATGATTTTTCATCGTTGTAGAGTTTGTCTCTTGACATGTTTATCCGTACTCCACGTTATCTTTCTTCCCCAAGGATGGGTTGCAGCAGCTTACGCCTCCTATCATCAATCTGTGGGAAACTGTTCATTAATATGGAGTTTCGGTTCGTAGCCCTGTATGTTTTTAGCTCCACGAAGAATTCCACGCGATCTGGAAAGTGAGCCAATCTCATAACAATGTCCCTCGGCCTTCCCTGGTTATATGGACCTGGGCATCTGGGCAATCTATGGGATCCACCTAGCATCATGTTCTGAGCCGTGTTCACATGAAGAACGTCTTCAAATAATTTCACAAGAACATTTTTAACATCCTCTTCACTCTCATTCGGAGATTCTGGCACTCCAGATGTCGATGTGAGCCTTTTGTTTACGTGTTTTTAGCGTACATTCAAAGTATATTTCCCTTTTTTAGATTTTCAACCAACCGTGATGTATGATCTTAAATGCTAGCTTGCATATCATTAGCCCAAACTGGTTGGCCCATTGTGAATGAATTGTGTTGGCCAAACAATAGAAGTTGAAAATATCTCGGGTGTAAATATTTCGGCCGCACAACGATGTCTTTCTGAACAAGTGGCGTACGTGGCCGTTCATTGCAAGTGTTAAAAACAATGGGTCTCACAGTTACAAAAACAGGCTCACCAAGCTCACAATTTCTTCAAATGTTCTGACAAAATTACGAATATTATTCGCTCCAGTATAGTCCTAAGCTATTCTGTGTTGATGCAATATATGTTCATATTACTAGCCATTGCAAATAACAGTATTCCATTTAATTATCCATTTAGTCGGGAGCTCGCACTAGCCAGCCATAGACAATGTTTGGGAACCTAGACTCCCATTAACTCTCGCCTAATTGACGCCTGTGTTTTCACTAAACCGCATTCCAGACGATAATAGAATGTAACCAATGACTGACGTACTGAAAGGCTACGTTAATCCGTTTCATCCATTCTACCGGTTCCGTTCGGTCGTCTTGGAAAAGCGACACAAATAAAGAATGTTGTTGAAATTGTTAATACAGCCGAGTCGGAAGGAATGTCGCTCTTAAGTATCTCAGCCGAAGGAATGTCTCCAAATTGTCGAGTTTGTTTTTCTTATTTACCATTTTCTGTTTCGACCGACACTTAGCAATAAACATGTCATCAGAAGTATTTAATTGTTGTTGTCTTTTCTATTGTTATTTCATTACCTGTCTTCTCAACTTTGTGGACGTTAAATGGGGATAAAGAAATTCTTATCGAGATTCAGCGTTTGAGAGTTAAAATACACACTGTTGATACGCTAATATGATCAATGTTGTCTGACACACACACACACACACACACAGACACACACACACATCTATATATATATATATATATATATATATATATATATAGGTCAGGTTTGAAAATTATAGCATAGTTCAAACAGTACGGAAGCTATGACGCGCTATTACGGTCTGTTTCAGCGCAGATGTCAATCTTTTAATAGCAATTAAGATAAACAGTTTTAATAGTAGTCGCTTCGTGACGCCTGCCCGTTGTAAAAACTGATCTTTGAAGACAGTGGCAATTGTGTTATATGGTTTATATAGTATTGTTTTGAAGAAAGATACAGCCATTAAAAAATAGCTAATTAATCTAACAGTGAGCTCCGGTGGCCTAGCGGTTAAGCAGTCGGCACTTGGTGCCAACGGTCGCAGGTTCGAACCCCGTAAGAGGTCGAAACTTTTCCAGGGATTAATTTCTCGGCTCACTACATCGTGGGTGGCTGACCACGTTAAATGGCGCTGCCGTCTCCACTGAATTATTTAAAATAAAGGGGGACGTTAAAAACCCCATGAGGACGTAAAACACTCTGGCAGTGACCACCCTCATGGTATTTCGGCTCCATCTTTCCGTACTGCTCCCCTGTGAGTGGTGGGGGAGGAGGTTTCTCAACCACTCCAACATAGAGGCTGTGCTGATTAAGCGACAGCCGGGGATTCTCCCCGAACACCAAAACCAAACCAATTAATCTAAACATTCTCACTACTTCCGTGATTTTACTTTCGTTATCTACTCCCAAACTCCACGGCTTTAGGTGATTCGCTTT
>JAODUP010000082.1:675000-685000 GCA_025642065.1 Paralvinella palmiformis
AATGTTGAATTGCTTAATCCCGACGATCGTCACATCTGAGTCATATACTTAGGGAACCAAAACCCACAAACACAGATTGAGGCCAGACTGGGACCCATAACCCGGAGTTAACTTAAAATGTATCATATATGTACGCGTTTTAATTAAATTAAATACATAATCACTCAGACCTGGATTATTCGACAACATTGTTTACAAAATAAAATGTTTGTTGTGACCGAACATAGGATTACGCGATATTCCACAATTGGATACGTAATTATGGTACTTCAACTGAAGCGCTAAGTCTTCTCACGTCGCATTTACGTACAACATGCGCCTCCATTAAACCCCGTCGACTAGACACGGGAGAATCGAACTTTGATGTCTCCAATTTAAGCTACAATTGTTTCTAGTTTTGTACACTATCATATAATATCCACGGCTTGCCAAGACGTTCCGATAGATGTAGAGATTAGATCACTCCTCTGCAAATCTTCCTATCTTACCGGAAGAGGAACCAAGCCATCACGACTTGCTATATCTATACAAAAGGCTTCGTCACTCAGTCACATGTTCTGAGTGTGACTAGGACGGTGAATACGGAACCTATTCTATTCATGAGGCCAAATACAATAGCAATACGGCACCGCCCAGTTTAGGGTACGTAACCAATACGATTTGATGTACGTCTATCGCTAGAATGAAATGTTTTCTGTGTGACAGACGGCGTGCAGTCAAACTCCTTATTTGGTAGTCGATAAATATAGTAAAACACCGCCCCACCCACATATTGAGCAAACATTGCCTCAATTCTCGGCTTTCTGGTGAGTTGTATGTTAACGGGTTATATTGTAGTTGGCACTATGGCCACTCATTGGCGGGTTCACATTTTATTATATCGCTCAAATGCAGCTCTATTTCTTCCATAATTTCAGCCCATTTGCTTGGATTTTTAAATGGCCTTAGATGTCTTGGAAACGCATAAATTCGTTTACCGTACAGAAAGATTATCCTGAAACTGTTTTATCAACAAAAAAAAAAATACCAAAAAAATACTGTACGTTCTGTATGACATGAGCATCTGCTATTTTATTACAAAGTTTATGTGAGTCACCGTAATAGTAGCATCGTCATAAGACACGTTGAAGAAATTTGCGTAATATTTCGAATGGTCAGAATTCAACGTTATAGCTTAAAACGTTATGATGGCCGCCATCGTTCCTATCATAATGCTCACATAACAATTGAGGTTGTCCTTGGCAACTTTGTTTTTGCCACTTGTTAAACAGTTAAATGTTTCAAAAATTCTTGTTTTGTTACACATGGCTTTAATTAGCACTACATTATGTATGAATATAATATGTCTTCTTACAGGACTGAAATCAACGTTGATATCCAGGGATGTAATTGGGCATATGAATTGTCTTGTACTGCAATCACGGTGTCAAATTTGAGCTTTTGTATGACTTCATACACACAAACAGTTGTTTAATATTCGTAACCTTTCTGCTGCTATAATATGACTGTTAATAGAAGACGATTTATTATTATTATTAGTATTTTTATTACCATCATCGTCATCATCATCACCATCATTTCTACCAATTCTATTATTACTACTACACCAACTTATACTGCTGCTGCTATTACTATTAGTAATAATACTACTACTGGAACTATTACTACTTTGATTATTAATGTCATCAGCACTTTTATCTTCATAACATTTGTTATAATATACACACACATCTAGAACACCAACAATTTCCTTATGCAACGTTTATTTCCTCACAATATCCCACCACAACAACAATCGCTCATCGTTAAAAGCTCGAATTAGCTAATTCTATCATCCGGGGAGATTGTTATGACAAATGACTAAACTAAATTAATAGGCAAATACCTTTTACTATAACTAAATGAGCATGCCAATAAATCCTCTTCACGTTAAATGAACATGTCCATAAACCATAGTGGAACTAGATAAAATGCCCATAAACCATAGTCAAACTAGATAAACGTTTCCATAAATTCTACTCACATTAAACGATCACATCAATAAATCTAACCCACTCCCATACTCAGACACTCACTCTCCTTCTGATTTACTCGTTGCGCCTCTGTCTCACCTACTCGCCAATCTAATTTATTTCAGGGGTTTGAGCCACGTGGAACAGACATCAGAGGATGGATGAACGCCGGCTATTTTATTCAGAAAAAGGTGTTTGATGGAGAACTCCTATTAGCTCCTGGGGTCGTTTTGAACATGACGAAGGAGAAACTCAGTCTGAGCATGGGAGGCATATTTTCTTCCGAGGAGAACGAGCTGATAACGAACCTCAACAGTAAGTTGAACAATATTACCACGTTCTCGTCATATTAGTCGTAGTTCCCGACAGCATTGAGTTAAAGTATTCCAGGTGGGACCGTCTTGGACAATTTAGAAACTTAATATTGAAACAGTGTTCTCCGCCTGCCTGATGACTGTACATGACTGTTAAACGACTGTTAAATGGCGCTGTGGCGAAGCTGAAATATAGTTGGAGATTTAAATGAAGCATAGAGATCGCTTAGCATAATATATAGTTTCATTTCATATTTTATTACCCCCCTCCCCCAAACTCTCGGCCTATGGCTAGCAGTAGAAGAGATGTCTGCTGCGAAGATTCCTATTAAAGATGTTTTTATACTTGAATAGATAAAATAAATAAAACACCTATCATTTATTGTTAATACGGTTATTACTGTGCAGTGTCTCTGTAAATAATTTTTAGTATTTCTATTTAAGAGCGCTTTAATGTAAAATGCTTTCGCTCTTTTCTGTGCCGCACCAATGACCTGTAAAGAACCTTTACTGTCCATGATTAATTAATGCCAACTTTATGCTGATGACTTTAACTTTGGATTGCTGAAGATGACATTACAAAATATCTCATCCCCTAGTTGTGGTCATATAAATAAACATTGTTTGACAAGTAAAAGGAAAAAAAGGGCCATTTATTTCACTGGCTTAGTGGCGAATTTGATCGACGAAAGTGTGATTTCTAGTATATATGTATCTGCTTATATCTTTATATACATGGAACTAGAATTCTAAAAACTGACATCAGAGCTATATAGAACACATGAACAAAATATTTACATACGAATAAATAAAAATATATCGAACAGTGATGTGACTTATGCCCTGCTACGGGAGTTCATTGTTTAAGTGAGCGAGTTTAGAGGATCTTCGTCGATGCGTCAGTGTTCTAATTGGACCATTTTCTTTCGACCACTTTCAGATCCACGCAAAGTACCAAGGACGGGCGTCGCTTCGGTTATAAAAGGCAAGAACCTGATGCTTCCAGAGATGCTACGATCGATCTGCAGCCTGAAAGACGAAGCAATAAAGCGACCATGCGGGGATCTCTGTGACGTGATCTCGTTGCCAGATCTTATCTCTGAGATTCGGGGAACGAACTGCCGAAACCTGACCGACAATGACGTCGTCATCGTGAATGATCTCCTCCGGAAGTGCGCCAAGTTCTACTTCGACGGCAGCCTGACGAGAAATTGCAGCAAATCGTCAGCATGCCCCGGTGTGGACAAGAGTTGCACGCGACACGGCACGATCTATCGTATCTTCAATGATTTCACCGACAAAGAATTCATGGCAAAGGGCAACACGAGTATGTTAGAGCTAACCTACTCGACGATTTTCATCCAATGGTATGGCAGCGTCGAATCTCTGAGACGCTTCTTCACAGCGAATCTCGGCGAGAATGGCGTCTACAACGACAACGTCCGCATCCATGGCATTAAGCTCATGATCCAGAAGGTCGTCTTCCAGTGGTACCTGATTCAGGATCTGATTTGGTATGGGCTAGCGATGGGTGTCGTCATCCTGCTCCTTGTTATCTACCTACGCTCGTTCGTGCTAATGATAACTGTGATCCTGAACGTGATTTTCTCCCTGTTGCTCGCCTACTGGATCTATTTTATGGTGATCCGGTTCACGTTTTTCCCGTTCATCAACATCTTGGCCGCTCTGCTGTTGGTGGCTCTCGGCGCGGACGATCTATTTATCTTCTACGACATCTGGCGCGACGAGAAGCTGCGTCAGCCGAAGGCCAGTTACGAGGAGCTCATCTCGCACACGCTCCGCAAGGGCGGCACGTCGGTGTTCGTGACGAGCTTCACGACGTCGACGGCCCTATTGGCGAACTTCGTCAACGACGTCACAGCCATCCGGTGCTTTGGCATGTTCGCCGCAATCTGTGTCCTCGTCAACTTCCTACTCTTCATCACGTGGGTGCCGGCCATCTTTGTAATCACGGACTACGCGTACGCGTCGTGTCTTGGCGACGACTTCTGCTATGACAAGAGTCTGAGCGCCTGCAAGTGTTTCTTCACCACACACAAAGGCTTCTGGAATAAAGTGATGCCGACCGCCGTAAATAAGACCAGTATCTTGTGGATCATACTCAGCTTGGCAATGGCCAGTGGTGGATTGACGGCCACGTTCTGGAAGCCGAAACTCGATCTGCCGTCGACGAACAGCTTCCGGCTGCTGGTTCCATCTCATCCGTTTGAGGTGTATGAGCGTCAGTTGAAGGAACACCTCCGTTTCGAGGACGACGCTCTCGAGATGGGCGTCCAGTTGCTCTGGGGTGCTGAAGGAGCTGACAACGGCGACCTGCTCAATCCGGATGCTTTCGGCTCATTGGTCGTCGATCCGACTTTCGACATCTACCTAAACACAAGCCAGCTGTGGCTGGCCAGGCTCTGCGAGTCACTCATGGAACAGGACTTCATCGATGAAAAGTTCGCTGGCAAGGCCAAGTGCTATTGGCAGTATTATAAGGAATTCGTCAGCACTCAATGCTTCAATGTAACATCCTGCTGCGAGCAGCATTTTCCTCTATCGTACAATATGAGCAAACGGTGCATGAAAGAGCTGGCATACATCTTAATGAAGAAGAATGTCACCGCACTTACGGTTGGCCTGCCCCTATTCGACGATAAGGGCATGATTAAGGTGTTTCAGATGAGTTTCAAGACGAGCTACACTTGGACGGCGAACTACGAACAAATGAAACTCATCTACGAGAGGATCGAATCGTTCATGACGTCAAAGCTCCGCTCGGCGCCGCGCGCAGTCAGCGGCGGCTGGTTTACCGGTCGCTGGCTCTACGAATTCGGCTTCTTCGATCTGCAGATGTCGCTAGCATCGGGCACCCTGAACGGCATCGGCATATCGATGGCAATCGGCTTCACGGTGCTCCTATTCACCACCGTGAACATATTCCTCGCGGTATACGCCATTGTGACCATAGCCCTGGTGCTATCCACGACTACGGGCATCCTGGCGCTGATGGGTTGGGAGCTGAACACCTCGGAGGCACTGACGCTTACCCTCTCCATGGGGCTCTCCATCGATTTCACGATCCACAACGGCGTCGCCTATAAGCTCTCCGAGGAACGCCGCCGCGAGGACAAAGTCACCGAGGCGCTGTCTTCGGTCGGCTCCGCCATCACCATGGCCGGACTGACCACACTCGGGGCCGGGGCGTCAATGATGTGTGGCAGCGTCTGGGCGTACAGACAGTTCGGCGTCTTTCTCGTATTGACCATGCTACTCAGTTGGTACTACGCAATGTTCTTCTTTATGTCTCTCTGTTCAACGATCGGCCCTGTCGGTAAGGTGGGCGATTTCGGTTGCGCTTTCTCGTGGATGAAGCGCAAGACGAAGAAGAAATACCGGAAGGAGAACGGCGACTTGACGGAAGCGGCAAGTGAAACCGGTCGTCGTCTCGACAACGGGCATGCGCCTCGCCAGCAGATGGACGAACAGCCTTCTCCCCCACCTCCTCGTCGCTCATCTTTATCGCAATCGCACGAGTTCAGAGATGATCTCCATTCAATGTCGGACCGGAATTCGTATATTTCCTCGTATGAAAATGACGGATTCGATCCAGCACCTGAACGTCCTCCGCGCAAGTCGACTCCTCATCGCCATTTGACGTAGGTAATTGTTATTAGAGGAAAGGTGACGTTACTGTTAATGGTCAACATTCTGGCTACTTAATGAACGTCCTGCCGTGTGTGGCCATTGTAGTGCAGCGAACAATGCAGTGACAGCTATCGTTAAGATTCGAATCCGGCCTCATACCTGTGTTTTACCCAACGCAGTCACACCTCGCCCATAGGTCCCAGGTGTGCCCAACGCCGACGCTAAACAGTGCGAGTCATCAAAACTCTCCCGTTGAGAGCGAAGTATTAGAATGTTATGCCAGCTGTGAGCATTTAGGTAGTTCAACAATTGTTCCGCTCACCGATGACACTCATATATGATAATAATATGCTGATAAATCCTTAATGTTTTATCAGCGATGAACGTTTCTTAAAATATTGCGATAAATAGCAAGTGGATTTTTAGTTCAACCAACACAATCGAGAGTTTTATTATGCTAATCTAGTTCCGCGATGGATTGTTCGATTATTGCTTATAAAATTAAGCGCTATTTGCAATTAATATGTTTTCTTTCTACATAATTTTCTCATTGAGTAAACCTTTCTTGGTTTAGCTTACTGTGATGTTTTATTATCATTTATTAATAATATTCAGTTTTACAAGAACATATAAAAGTAGTGTAAACAAAAATGAGCAGTTGACTTGTTGATGCCGGCCGCTGTAAAATATTGTTTATTCATCCCATTTTTGTTAATTCTTTAACGTTCCCAAAATGTTATAATCGACGGAAATTTCACACTTTACAGTAAACAAAACTGTTCAACAAAAGCCTGAAAAGATATATGATTCAGATGTTGTTTTGCGTAAACATTTTTATGAAATCACACTCATTCAACGCAGACGAATCTATCATCATAACAAACGCAGTATACGATAAGAAATGGGTAATTTATTCCGAGCATAATTACTATACGCAACATATACATTAGCAGGGATCTCCTTTTACCCCAAACTACACCAAGCATGATGATCTGATTGGGTTATGAGCACTACGTCGAAACTTGAATCGCCGTGATTGGTCAACTCTACTGGTAAAGTCGGCTATTTGATAGCGGACGGCCATGATGGATTTGAATAAACCAAGGGGCTTTGGTTTCACTTTTACAATTAACAAAAAGATAATTTCACACAGACGCTAATCACAAATATCCACAAGTCATGGAACAAGCTGTTATACGGACTTATTCTCCACGAAGCCAATCTTCAGGCTGAATATTTGCGTTCGTGAAATGTTCACCGAACGCTACAACATGAGAAACACGAATATATACGATTTAGGTTTTTCGAAATGCCCGAATGACAAACAAATATGAGGAATATAACATACCACGAACAGACCACCAGACATCAGGTTGTATTAATACCCAGCCGGCGGCCGTTATTGCATTATTATTATTTGTATACTTCGTGAAACTGTTTAATGACCATAACCGATGTCCTGGTTGTTGCATTTGTCTCCTTCACAAAAGCACCATAGGGAACCAGCTTGGTAACTACAGCCAGTCCTGTATGGATCTACGCCATACTCGCCCTTGTAACAACCACGGAAGATATCTAGCAGTTGAAAGGGAAAAGTAAATATTATGTATTACTTACATATGAACAAACACACGTTTAATTATTTTACAGGTGTTTTTTTCCATTGCTGCGTAATATGTATATGAATTCCATTTTATTCCCGGATTGTAATCCCGAATTTCCTATTTGTATGTAACACCTGAATCCTAATCACCAAATAGTATGGATATTCATAGGACCACAAATATCTCAAACTGTAACCAGGTTATACTTTCTTGTTCTCTCATTTCAACAGTTCGGTACAGCATTAAAATACATTTATCCCCCCTACTTTCTATATTTGTATGATTTGAAGGTGCGAAATCTACAATACCGAATAGTGATAGCACATCTCTGTTACCATAACGAATAATCTTGTAGTATATGATAATATGTAAACACTGCTACTTACCTCCATTAGGATCTTTACGGATATAACAGTTGCTGTTGCATTCCCAGACGTCGACTCCGAAATCCTTGGCCTGATAGTGATCGAATGATCCCAAACACTTGTCCCAGCCGCCATTAACTGTACGTGCTACTGGAATATAAGTCTTCTTTGTATAGCCTCCCTCATGTCCATAGCTAAAGAAGACAACAGAAGAAGTAACATAAATCAGTACAATAATAGTTCATCTTTGTATATTTGAATAAATGTTCTGTTCGAATTGTATCTATCTATCTATCTATCTATCTATCTATCTATCTATCTATCTATCTATCTCTCTCTCTCTCTCGTCTCTTTTTACAATGATTTATTTTCAAACTCTACCAAAATACCATTTAATCTTAGTAAACCGGATTGCCTATGACTTCTAATATTCTTTTACGCCATCCTGAACATAGCCTGTCGTTTGTCACCTACGTTAATTACAAGTTTATAAAAAGCTAAACATCAACTTGGGTTATCTATCTATCTATCTATCTATCTATCTATCTGTCTATCTATCTATCTTTCTAACTATTTATCTATCAATCTATCTATCTATCTATTTATCTATCTATCTATCTATTTATCTATCTATGCATCTATCTGTCTATCTATATGTTTATTTATCTCACTCTCTCTCTCTCTCTCTCTCTCTCTCTCTCTATATATATATATATATATATATATATATATATATATATATTATCTATCTATCTATCTATCTATCTATCTATTATATATATATATATATATATATATATATATATATATATATATATATTTATATATATATATATATATATATATATATATATATATATATATATATATATATATATTATCATTATTTTATTAATTGCGCGACCCATAAGATAATTCCGATTACTTGTATTTTAATCTACTATTTCTTTTTTATTAATTACATGTGGATTTAGCATTTAATCCTGCCATTATTAAAATGTATACAGGTCGTTGCTATCCGCCGTCCAGTAATAACGCTAACCTATGAACCCAAGGCAGCGCGTTATTATATTTAGACGAGGCTGGATGACTTAATACCTGGTCAGTGTATGAGTTAGTGAGTGAATCAGTCAAATAAAATGAATCAGTCAGTCAGTCATTGACTCACTCATTCGGTCATTCATTCAATCAATCAATCGATCAATTAATCAAAAAATTTTGTCTTCATATGCATTGTCCACAGATACAGGCAACATTGATCCCTACAGCTCAGTGCGCCACAACTCAAATCATAGATATATATATATAGATAGATAGATAGATAAATATAAAAATAGTGTGCTTACCCAGTGTGTTGTTTGTTGTTGTCATAGCCATAAGAGCCGCTTTGATAGCCACCCTTGTGGTGACCATAATGGACCTTCTCTACAACGACCTTCTTGTCGTAGTAGGTCTTTGGTGGCGAGTAGGCACACTGATAGCAGTACTTGGCTGAAAAACAAATCGTACTAATACACACACATCAAAATGGAAAAGGGACATAGAAATAGTCGTGCGGTCCTAGCTTCTTCCCCATTATCCCACGTCAAACCTCTGAAGCAAATCAATTGGAAAATATATGTCGCTAGCTTCACACAGTCTGTGAAAAACAAAGGCGGTTGAAGTCTCCCGCCATATGATGAGATGAATACGTGCCTTCATTTACCTGGTTTCTTATAGTACCCATAGCTGTGCTGTTGTACGTGGACATACTGATTTTGGCCTCCGTACGTCTGTTCTGCCGGGTACGTGCCCAGTACGGTCTGGAGCAGTACAACGAAAACAGCGGCGTACAAGGTCTGCATAGTACCAGATCCGGAAGATGCTAACTATAGATCGTACGAGGTTTTGCTGATCTCTGCCGTTCTGAGGTGAGGCAGCCAGTTTTTATATCCAGACCCGACGCGAGAACGAGGCCCGCTGGCTCACCTGTCCCAGACCGGCTGACGCTCTCGTGGCCCAGCTGGTAAGGAAGGCTGGGGCCAGTTATTTACATACCCAGGTATGCACAAACA
>JAODUP010000082.1:690000-738255 GCA_025642065.1 Paralvinella palmiformis
ACGTAACGCATCATTACAAGCGATTTTGTTTACGTTTTCATTGTCAATAGGATGACCAAGTTGACAAGCGTATTTCTGAACCTGTAGTGTTTTTCCATTTAGACGTAATTGGGGCATGTCAATATATTGATAATAGGTGTTATACAGTATCAGATGGTTTTTTATGTGAATTGAACATAACATCATTTTCTTTACCAAATTTCTCACATATACCTAGCATTAATTGTGTGGCACTCCTTGTGGGATCAAGCAGACACGGGTTGTCCGCAAAAACTAAGCTACCCAAAGAGATACCTCCGATGAAACATCCAACCCTCGATTGTATTAATTGACTAATTAGTTCATCCATATATACACAGAGCAGTATAGGTGATAATATTACCCCCTGCTTCACTCCATTGGAAGTTGGAAATGGATTGCTATAATAGTCATTCTAGTTGACACTGAGCGACTGGTTGATATACATAAATGCTAGGAAACGACGAGTAAGTGGACACAAACCACGTTTTCTTATCAGCCGGAATAGTTTTACATATTGCACCCAATCAAAGGCTCGGGATGCATCCAGGAATACAACGAACATAGATGAGTTATTACTGATAAAATAGTTTAAAATACTGCAAATTAGAAGAAGGTAGTACATACATATGTTTTTCAAATAACATGCTATCAGTTACTTTACCAATAACACTTCCTAAAGACATTGCCCTGTAATTATTGCTGTCATTTACCGATTACATAATATTGAACAATAAAGTCAAATGAACAAATAGCTTATGACAACCATTGATTAGTAAATATGATGAAACATCTTCAACCCCATCTGCTTTATGAGGTTTCAATCTATGAATGCCACTGCTCACATAGTCCGTGGTGATGATGATTGATGTTTTACGGCCACTTTTGTGCACAAGGTAGGCTAAATGTGCCGAAGTGAAAAACGAAACAACCTTCAGATATGCCCACGCCGGGATTCGAACACGGGTGGTAGTGATCTGTGGTCCAACACGCTACCGCTAGACCACGGAGGCGCCCTACATTGTCTGTGGTACAATGATGTGATGATTTACATGTTCCAGTGATACAGGACGATTTAATATTACAATCCAACGCATTATCTCAATATCTTGACTACTGTTATACAAGTCATTGTATTTATTTCTAAATATTGTACAAATTGCATCATCATCTTGGGTGCTATCAACGATATTGGACATGTAACAACTGTTATTGGTAAGACGTCTCATTTCATCCTCAAAAATCGCGTTTATCATGGCATTGTAATGCGCATCCCATTTATATATATATATTTATATATATATATATATATATATATATATATATATATATATATATATATATATATATATATATATATATATATATATATATAGAGAGAGAGAGAGAGAAGAATTTGTCGAAAACATATATGAGAATTAGTTTATTTGTCCTTAATATTCTATTCTATATTGTTTATTATTCGTAATATTTCCAAGTAGAGTTACGCTATGATACTATTTTACTTTAATATGCTGCGAAGTGTATTTAACAAGTAACATACTGAAACGTTATGATTTTTGTTGGCAAAAATCCAAGTGTGTGTGTGTGCATGTGTGTTTGGGCGAGGACAATAAGCACTGGCACAGGGAGTTGCATATTATGAGTAATTCCATATGGTGAGTAATTAGATAACAATCATATAAGACAATTGTTGACTGTATAGTTACTATAATTCCTACATGTCATTCGAAGTATTGGAGATCTGCCTCACCTTGGTGTTGTCATTAACATGTAAAATAGATCACGCGGATAGGCGCTGTAAATTTTACTCCAACGAAACATAACTGTATACCTTTAGGGAAACTAACCTAAGCGTGGATAAGCTATCACTATATTATGAACGTAAACGTATTAGGATTAGCTGTCAGGATTGACGCGATATTTAGTTTTAGTTCACTATTAATCTATTGTATTGTATTGTTATTTTATTTTTAGCTTAGTCATTCGGCTTCTTCTATACGTAGATAGAGTGTACACAACAAGAGTTTGTCGCGTGTTCATCTGGAGATATTATGTTGGCTGGCGCGCCAAGAACCTATAAAAGAGTCAGATTTTTCATTGTACTATCGCGGTGCGGTACCGATAGGACTTCTTTAGATAGTTAGGATTGTTGAAATATTCGCTGACCACAATGAAGCTGAGGTCGGCATCTATGGTGTCGAAATGTTTGTGACGAATACGTTTCTTTTGAACCACAGGAAATTGCTGCTGGCTGTAACCAGTGGTGTCAAAGTAGTTATCATTTAGATGCACCAGTTTACTAGTGCTACACAGAATTTTGCCGTTTACTGCGACCTGTGATGTCACATAGTGCAATTTATAACTGTTTCCGCTTCTTAGGCGGAAGTACGAACTCGGGCGTAATATGTTTGTCAAGTACACAAGCGGAGTATATGGCTACGCACAGGTTGACGAGTAGCCCACATATATTTTGAGGGCATATTTATATATAGGCAGTTCTAGGTGTAGACTTGTGGAGGTGGTCGGTGAAGATATGTACGTCCTTTATTCAGCCTATGTCAATCATATATGGCCGAGGTCCGTCTGTGAAAGGGATCGGTGAAGGGATCATCCCACGTAAAGTTGATGATAGCTGACAATGATGCTTATCAGAATAGACAACAACAATATCACGCATGTACACACACACACACACACACACACACACACACACACACACACACACGGGCAACAACGAATTGAAGCCATAAAACTGATTATCATATCTTCCATTAATCTATTCTTTCTTATTTTTGGAAATGGTGTCAGATGACCTGGCCATAACCCCCCCTCCTTCATTGTCAGAAGGAGGTGGGGTTCTACGAAAGAAATATCAAAATTTTGCATTGGAAAAAGTAGGGTATATAAATCAAACCTCTGTATGTATATATATATATATATATATATATATATATATATTCATATATGTGTGTGTGTGTGTGTGTGTGTGTGTGTGTGTGTTTGTATGTGTGTGTGTGTACATTGATAAAATTTAAAAATCCAATTAATAAGTGAGACAAACTGGGGTGGGGGGAATTCAATTGTTTTGCTCTTTGTATAAATTTCATATATTTGTCATAAGCGTATGTTTCGCTTCACTCCATATCACGAAGACATTTATTGTAATTATTAACCTGGATTGGTAACGGTCACAGGCTGTGACCTTTTCAGTGACTATTTACCTTTTTATATGCCTAGAATCATTACATCTATGCTGGTCGGTAACATTTGATGTTTCTCACAATGTATCCTCGATTATGAAAATATTACAACTTAAATAACAGTACCTATAATTGCCACATATAATCTAGCTGCGCCATGATATTCTATAAACTTTATATTTAACCTATTCGACAAACCCAATTAATTCAATTTCTTAATCAAATCATTGTATTACATCTTAATTGGTTATTTATTTTGAAGCCATTATCTCATTTTATCTATAATCCCGCTCTGTGTATATTTTATCATCTCTTCAATGTATTTACATTTTCAGCTCCAACAACACAACGATTCACCATAGAGTTGATTGAATACATAGAATAATTTTCCATTTAACAATTGTATTAAATGCGAGAATAAATATGCCGCCGGGCAAGTCCTTGCGGTTACATCACGTCTGAGAATCTTCTATCGTTGGAGCGTTTATACATTTGTTAGATCAATATGTCCGACACGATATAAACATGATGTTTCGGGTAGAAAACGGATGTGGGATATAGAGCTCTACTCACGACGATGATTAACGAGCAGATGGAATCAGAAATAAACATGAATTAGATTATAGGATGTATAATCCACCGACATCATTAATCATCTTTTAGCATTTAGACAGTATTACTCTATCTAACGTGGAAACTCATCGTGGAATAATTCGCCCTCCAGAGTAGCATACTCATACATCCAATAGTTAAACAAATTAAATGTTATCCACGTACAGAACGTGACGTACTTAAACTGGATACGAATGTATAGTTGATCGTACTCAGGTATGCACAATATCGAGTGGATCAAACTGTAAGGTTCCTGGCAGAACTCGAACCCAGATCCCATATATAATTATCTAGCAACCCATGTACCTAATGTACCGTTATGTCACTTGCGTTAACATGAATGACTCTTTACAAAACGAACATATTAATTAAATGATGTTATAATAGAAATTATCGGAATGGACAGTATTATATTCTAGAAAATCTAAATCCATTTATGAGAATCGCTAATTCATGTTTTTATCTTTATTCAAATATATTGCAGGTAACTGATATTCGAGTTTTATGTTATGGAACATTTGAGTGCCCTCTTAGCAATAGACTGCTTTTTGAATCTACTTTATAATGATGGTTATCGAGATGACAATCACGATGATGATTCTGGTGATTATAATCAAGTGATTATTGTTGGTGTGTTTTTATTGATGACGGTGATTGTAATAATTCGGCTCCTGTTTATACACAGTACAAAGAGTAATATTCCCCACCTGCGTTCAGAATTAAATAATATATGTTTTTACTAATGAGTTGCTGATTTTCAACAATATTCATGGCAACTATATTAATATCAGACAGGTATTTGCTGCTGGCTATGATCCACAGAAGGGATCCTAGAGCCATACGAGATCGCCCTCAATATCTGGCTGTTAATAAGGTTATCACCTAACCACAGATGGTTAGATGTCTGATATCGTTTAGGAAGCGTCTTGGGATCATGTTTTATAAATATATAAAGTGACGTATTATGAGTGTCTGTCTAACAATGTCTCGATATTATGTGGAATATCGCGCAGATAGACCGAGGTTTTAAAATTTAGAAAGAGTGTACCAAGTGTCCCCAGTCTCTCTGTTATTGCTTTATAACAACCAACCATTTTGACGTGCAGGTTATGTACTCGCTCCTGTTCACGTCGAGAGACATCGATAAAGGAATTAACGTAGGTTGATAAACAGCACATTCGACATCTGACATCTAACAACGACGACAACCATCAACAACGTTGTCTGTACTTGTCATGTATCAAAAGGTCTATCCGATTATGTATTACAGGCTGTGGGTTATCAGCTCCCCAGTGGTAACGACTAATACATCAGCTGGCATTATGGATGGCTGGCAACATCATATAAACTTCGTCGTAGATGACAAACCATTCATGACTGATCACTTATAGGGAAGTGTTATCCTTGTTTACGGTACGACGCTTTATGGGCTGTGACACCTTCGTGACCCGAGGAAGACCAACCATTGGAATGATTCGGACCATAGATTTAGAAAGAGACTTATACCGCCACGGTTCACATCGATAGGAAACAACATAATTGGTCTGTACCCTCTGGGATGGCATAATATATATATATATATATATATATATATATATATATATATATATATATATATATATATATAATATATATTATATTTGAGTATATATATATATATATATATATATATATATATATATATATGATATATATATATATATATATATATATATATATATATATATATATAATTACAACTCAATACTTTCTCATATTACAAATCATGAGTTTCATGTTGATGCTTAGTTCGCGATAATTTTATATACATTGTTCAAGTTGTTTTATATTTGTGCAATTAATGATAATGAATATTCACATTTTTAAAGCATGAACTTTCCGATGGGTTCAGATGATAACTATCCAATAAGTTGAAGATAATACTGTATCAGTAATGATTCAAATTGCATTGACTGCAATTATTGGGAAGGGGACCCAATATTTAGGAGGAACTCACACTTTGACTACTATATTTCATTTATTTTCATTAATTCTGAACTTCTAGCTAGAGGAATATAATAATATGGGATTGGATTTCTTTTTCAAAAAGCATCCAGGTATAGCTCATATATATTTTTTGTGATTTTACCTGATAGTACAATTTGCTATCGGTTTTTGTACGAGCTAATCCAAGCTCTTCGTACTCTGTCTTAACCTAAGTTCAGCCAATCAATTGTTCTCTTAATTATCAAAGAATAGGTTAATTCTTAGTAGATTATGAGACTACATGTTCTGTTAGAACGATTTCAGATCTTATTGTTAGAAGGCAACATTTTACTTGGTAACGAATTAACTCAAAGTGTCTTATAATTTGTTACTGTAAACTATGTAATCTAAGTAATCTATCATTAATTTACTTAGACACGTATTGACTACACCATCATTCATCAGTGTATCAATATACTCGCACATTCTTACTGACTCGGCTAAACGTTCAATCATTCGTGCATCAATACACCCTCACATACTCACATTGGCTCGGCTACACTTTCGATCATTCGAGGATCAATATGCTCATAAACACTCACTGACTCGGCTACGCCTTCAATCATTCTTGGATCAATATACTGGCACATACTCACTGACTCGGCTAAAATTTCAATAATTCCTGGATCAATATACTGGCACATACGCACTGACTCGGCTAAAATATCAATTAATCCTGGATCAATATACTGGCACATACTCACTGACTCGGCTAAAATTTCAATTAATCCTGGATCAATATACTCGCACTTACTTACTCACTGACTCGGATCAAATTTCAATCACTCCTGGATCAATATACTAACACACACTCATTGACTCGACTACACCTTCCATCATTCCTGGATCAATACACTCGGACATGCTCACTGACTCGGCTAGTGAGTATTTCAATCATTCCTTGATCAAAATACTCACACGCACTCATATATTCACTCATTCACTAATAAATGTAACTATAAACTGATTCATTTACTTCCTTCTCATTTCATGCCTTATGCAATCAGTCAATTTTATACGTTCATTCGCTGATACCAACCCACTCACTCATTAACCCATTCCTTCATTAATACACTAATTCACTCAGTTTCAATTTAGTATACCCATTCATTCACTGACTCACTCATTCACTCACTCGTTCACTCATTAGCTCACTCGATCGCGCGCGTTCTGATAAAGTTCTCTTTCGATATATATATGACATAACCATCAGAGCGAAAACCAGAGTCATCTTGGAAGCAATATTTAGGAATAACTTTCAGATTAAAATTAAGTTATCAAGGAATATTGAGGCATCATTCTGGAAAAACACACCTTTAACTAATATATCTGTGCCTTATTGGATCAATTAGTTCAGGAACACGAGTATCATGTCTGATGTTATATTTCAAAGTTGGTGCATTAGTGTATTAAAAAATACAATTTTTTGGGCCATTAATATTGCACGTTAAGGTTTATTATATGTTTTTACACTAAGACATCTCTCATGGCAACATGTTTAAAAACGAATATATATATATATATATATATATATATATATATATGCACAGGATAATATAATTCTTCATCAAGTTACTCAGTAGTAGCGATACCAGCAATAGTAATAATAGTAGTGGAAGTAAAACTAGTAGCATTAGATCTCGATTATACAAATACAATAAAGATTATATAATAAATCATTACTATTACGTTCTGGTGGACACTTTTCCCATTTTCATGTTGTACTCGAGGTCGGTATTCCATCATCAGGTGTGATATTGTATTACTGGCTTTATTTCTTCCTGCTAGATAAGATGATCTATATGACTTAATTGATTGAGCGCTTAACCATAAACTACTACTATCAGCGTGGTTTCATCTCCGGAAGGCTATATCTGAAAGGTGTTTTATCTTTTACTCCTTCCCATTGCCTTTGAAGGTCACCTTGGCACATTTATTCGACCGTATACACGTTACCTACATTATTATTAGCTGATGTAAAGATAAAAATGCCGGGGACAATATTTGTCTGCCTGTCTTACTATCTGCTGTATCTATATATCTTATATCTATCTATCTATCTATATATCTATCTATCTATCTGTCTGTCTATCTATCTAGAATTTGGTAATTGTCAAAGTAAACATGTCGCTACCTGACGGATTTAGATATTCTCAAATGGTATAATTTAATTAAATTGGCATAATTCGGACAGAAGCCAGGTGTTGAGACTTGGTCATCATCAGCTGTGACACAAATGTTAGATAGAAAGCGACAAACAGACCAAACTCTTGCCAGATAATAAGAAATTCATTTTACACGATGACTCGTTATCAGCTCTCTTTGAGTCACTTTCGAAGAGATCATTGATAATTACTAATATTTTGGATCAGCACTGAATATAATATGTGAGCGAATCGAACTAAAATAAGGTCCAAAGTTTGATTGCGTTGTATTCGATTTCGAGTTAAATCGAAGACTTCTATAACGGAGTCATACTCTACCGGTTCAAGAAGAACTTGATTCAATGGTCCTAGTCAAAATAACTATTTGTTGATTGGCCAAACTGTTCAGAGATTAAAGACTACTCGAAAACAGAACTCGTTAATTAAGCATTATGAGCCAGCATTAGAAGTGAATGACATTATGACATAACTTAAAACAATTAGTTCTTAACTAAAAGTACTCATATTGCAATTGAAGTTCTATTAAGCCACACATCATGGAACAGGATAATGATTGGAGATTGGAAGTCAATGGTCTACGTAATGCTTTGGGGCGCTTCTTAAGGGTTTTTAGTCCAAGTTATATCCATACTTCGAAATGTCTACATAATGTATATATACTATATGATTCGGCTTTACTGAAGTGTCATTAAATTGGGTTTGCTAAAAAAACTTTATGGAGCCAACAAACAACAACAACAACAACAATAATAATAATAATAATAATAATTCCTATATGCAATTTGATGTGAAATTAATCGATTTACAGACAACAAATACATGAGTACGGTCATTTCCCAACAATAACAGATAACATTGTTACATGATATTCGTGGTATGATATTTATATAGAAGTTCTAGTAATCCAAACCTAATTTCATTGCATTCTTCTTTGGAGTGGCCTTTTCATCCGATTATATTATCGTTAAAACAACAACAACTTCAGTCGTTCTAAACAAGCTGCCAGTAACTGAGTGTTACATCAAGTGTCATTTATTTGACAAAATATCTCTATATTTCATGTTGAAACAATATATAAACAGAACATCTTATCGATTAAGCAGAGATAGAGATATTTAGACGAATAAGTGGTCAGATAATTATATAGCGTTATGTAAATATAAAAGTCGTACATTAACCTATACTAAGTTAATATTATATTAAAAATATCCCACCATATTTGCTATTGGGTATTTTCATTTAAGAGAATAACACGACAATAATTGGTATGTTTTGTTGACGTCGGGTTTTCCTACAATTAATTCACTGACACTTCAAAGTACAGATTAATTTAAGGTTTCTAGTTACAATTAGAAGATGTCAAGAGGATGCCCATTGGAATAGTCAAGGCTATCTGGATATGAATAGTTTATTAGAACTGTCTCTAGACTTTCAATAGTGTTATACATCTACTATACGGTGAGAGGATCATAATGACCTATCATATTTGACGCCACAAATGATAAATATTGAGGCGATGTGCAATAATGTTTGATAGCATATGACAGTGTAAGCCATCAATATTTTGTTAATCGTGAACTGATACACAGTATGCACGACTCAGTGCTTCTAACTCGGGGTTACCAAAGGTCTAGTTCTAACGATGAATATATCTATAAACATTGTGGATGGCTACCTGGTTCACAGAAGTCTGGCCATTGATGACCCGCAACTTCTGACAGATCACTTTTGAGGGCGTTAATGCATTGTATTTGGCTAGCGCCCTTTATCGATTGTTGTGCCTCCGGGACTTTGTGAAGACTAGCATCTGGAGCGTGACTGTGGTCATTCTGGCGTCCAACAATCTGATTATGATCACTGATCCAGACGAAGACATTCCATTATAAGTGATAACACGTAGTCTCACAATGATATAAGCTACGTCAGTCTCTAGGGGTATCTGTTTAATATAAAAATAAACCGTCCATCATCATTACACTTTTTATTGAGATTGTTAATGTCTTTTATACTGAACATATATATATATATATATATATATATATATATATATATATATATATATATATAGATAGATAGATAGATAGAGAAAGAGAGAGAAAGAGATAAAGAGAGAGAGAGAGAGAATATATATATATATCTAAATTGATTGATAGGTAGCTAGATAGGAATGGAGAGAGATGGAGAAAGGAAGAGAGATAGATGAGAGAGAGAGAGAGAGAGAGAGAGAGAGAGAGAGAGAGAGAGAGAGAGAGAGAGAGAGAGAGAGAGAGAGAAGAGAGAGAGAGAGAGAGAGAGAGAGAGAGAGAGAGAGACAGACAGCCAGACACACACACACACACACACACACACACACACAAACAAACACACACACACAAACACACACATACATACGCACACACACACACACACACACGGAGAGAGAGGGAGAGAGAGAGAGATTGATAATGTGGGTGTTAGCATTCGTTAAGTGATGAATTATTCCAGGAGATTAGATGAGAATAGTCGAATAAAATTAATGAAAACATGTAATCAGCCATGATCAGACTGGAAACATAATCCTCTGGAGTAGCTAACTGTTAACGTGTGTATAGAGCCATTGATCAGGTAACGGCGTGGAAAAGGCGATAAATATAGTAACAGAAAATAAATTAGTCCCAGCAATAGCACTGTCAATAATAACAGTAACCAAAATGGAGCCCATTCTTTTCAAGAATGTTAAACTGTTCATTTGATTTTTTACCATTGATCCAAAATAGAACAAAATTGCTCGCATAATAATCAAACAGGCAGAACCCTTAATAGAATTACATATTGGTGTCATTCTAGAGTGTTTTGTTTTCTTTCTCCTATGACAGAACAGCTCTCCTTCTATTTAGTAAATGTTTTCAAGTTTTCAAGTATTTTCATGCTATTTGTGGTGTATATGAAAGTCGAGCAGTGATACCGCAGTTAGTTAGAGCGTAGGACTTCTAGCCGAAGCTCAAGGCTCTGGGAGCTGCAATGCTGTCGGGTGACGATTAGTTCACTCATCCATAAACAATGAGTACCTGACAGGACGTGATGGCTGTGTGTTTGAGTGAAGCTTTGCGCCTTTAATGGCAGCATATGCTGTATGCTCCCTTGGGAGTTGGGCTGTGTTTTGGGTGGAACCAGAATTGGGCCAGCGGTAATAATACTGTACAGCGTCTCAGAACAGAGTTACCTGGTTCTGGCGCTATATAAACATGCATTGTTATTATTAGATTATAAGTTACAAAGATGCTATCTTAGAATCAGTGCAAGAAAGTAGCATATAGTGTCTTATTGCTGTAAGCATAACTTATCGCTCAGCGCCTCCGTGGTCTAGCGGTAGCGTGTCATCGACTGCAGATCAACACCACCCGTATTCGAATCGAAGCGTGGGCATATCTGAAGGGTGTTTCATCTTTGACTTCGTTTCATTACTTTTGGAGGTCACTCGGCCCATTTAGCCTACCATGCGCACAAAAATGGCCGTAAAACACCAATTATCATCATAAATTAAAACATAAAAACATTATTATGCTTCCTTATAGAATAGCTAATAACGGTGGATATAACCCTCTACTCAAATTACCGCCTTTATGGCCTCATAATATGCGGGAGGTCGGCGGTTAGAATCCCAGGCGCGCTCTATAGTAGGATGTTCCATCTAACCAGTCAACTGTAAAGTTTACTCGCCCAATATGTCATCTATTGTATATTGTGCCAATTCAACCAGTATTATTATTAACATAAGTCGAACATCCCCCACTCATCAATTGATTTAATCAACGACTCGCTGTTCGTCTTATTATCTGACTCACCCGGTGACTCACATCAATACACTCCTCCATTCATTTATTAATGCGGGTTGCTGTTTTCGACTAGATTAAATAATTATCAAATTTAATGAGCGGCGGATGACCTTGGAAACATAATCGCCATTAAGACGCGTTTCTCTCTCCTGATGATAACATTTTATCAAATGTCTAATTATATTTTATTAAGGTCATAATTACATGTCCTAAACCTTATAATTGCACGTGTTATATGTCGTTGGTATATAAATATACACTATGGAACATAATACACGAACTATCATAAATAAGACGAGTAAGTACCAAATACTAAATCTAATGAAATGTCGTTTAGAATGATCTCATACAATTTCACTCAGCGTAAGCTGCCTGTAATTTATGGACAGATTGCTTCATCTATAATCATAATGGATTTTAAATATAAGATTCATTATTGATATGGCCAGTGGCACAGGTGACCTCTTCGTACCTAACCACTGACAACAGATACTATATAGGAACAGTTTCACCATAATAAATATGTTATGTCTCAGTAATCGATATTTATGGCTCTTAGTCTTTGGCACTAGTAAAGAATTTATACTCAGATTCCGGGGTATAGATTTAAATCCAATCGGTCAATTCCGTTAAATTAGTAAAAGTCTATCTACAATCAATATATTTTCATTTAAGATAGATAGGTTTTATATTTAGACAAAAAAAGTCGAGAAATACGATGAACTCATCTGATAATACTTGATAACTTAATCTTTTTGGCCACCTGGAAGAAGGTTAATTGTGAGATTGGTCAGAGATAAAGTAGGATTCTTCCTACGAGCCGAATAATAGATATTGAGTTGAAGTCTAATGACAGAGATAGAGATGTTCAATCAAATCCATATCCACAACTTTAAAACGGGTTGATCTACCTGTAATCTCCTCATTAAAACCAAGTGATTTTCAGGTTTTACTGTTGTATTGTATGTATTGAGGCATAAAAGTTGTTATTAAATATTATAATTCAACCATCACTTGTCATGGTCCTATCAGCATAAGGTTGAGACTAACTGGGTTAGGTCGGGGGTCATGGATAAAGGTAATAGGGTATTAGCATTAGCTAGAAATGTTATTATTTAATGTAGTTGATGCTTAGTGAGATTAAACTAATTGTTGAATTAAATATTCAGAGGGTTGGGATATTAGGCTAACACTGTTCTCAGTAACAATATATTATAATTATTGATGTACAGTATATTAACAAATGCTGAGATTACAGACGTATGTCTTGGTGTTTGCCTCATACATACATAGAACATATTAACTTGTTAATTGTCTATTGTTTGAAACATGTGTATAGTTCGAAATAAACTTACTTACGTACTTACTTACCTACTTACTTACTTACTTACATACATACTTACTTACTTACTTACCTTTCCCACTCAGAGTTAATACATATTAATTTAACTTTCATTCATTTTCCAAATCGTATAAGTTCGTAGAGAAATGTCTAGCAATGACCAAATCCAAAAGACGATTTTCTTATAATTAAGTAATACAGCTATTTCAATTAAATAGTTAATTTAATTACATTCTGGATCATACCTGCCGGGCCCTCGTCATACTAGCCTTCAACTGGAAAATAAAATATCATAGGATTATTAATACATTGTTTGTCTTTTAATTGATTTATTCAAACCCACAATTGCACAACATTAATCATTCCATAGGAAATACAATCACAGTACGATATATAAAACTATATATAAAGGTTAAAATACACAAAATGACATATATCCAGACAAGAAGAATATATATTAACACAGCACCATAATACATCTTACGTCAAAATATCATTTATTACTTTGATGTCAAAATTATAATCAGTTTTTGTTCTTTTATTATAAATATGTTATTATAAAGCGTATGAACTCAAACTGAATTCAATTTCAAAGCACGATGTTAATTGTGGAACTGTAATTAAACGTGGAAAGATAATTAAATGCAGGTTATTGCGTTGAAGCAATTCATTAGATTTTAGCATTAACAGGTTATTTACATTTTGTGGATCATTGAAATGCTAGGTAGTAGTGCAGCCAGGCACATAGGAGCAAACAATTTAATAAAGGGATAAAACCATATTCCATATAATTTAATGATAACATACTAAAATTACAAAAAATGTACACACATTACACCCTTTAAATGAAATTACATTTTGCTGAAATTGAACTTGTTAACATACCATGTCAGTTCTATATCCGTAAACTGAAGTAAATGATATCGTTCACAGGTAGCTGCAATATGATTTGAAAAAGTTTGGTCCGATTCATAATAAAAACGTTAGTGTTTATACAGACTGCTATAACACATGTCATGTTAGGCAGTAATATTATATTAGTGTTAGTAATAAGCTGAACGGATTGCATTCCCTTTGTAAATAAACAGTTAGGCTAAATTGTGGTTTGTTTCATAAGGAGATATCACTTCCAATTTGTAAGTGTGCTTTTCATAAAGTTACTAATGGATACAGAGAGTAATTTCTATTGTAATTATTTCAATATTAATCATGTATATAGGATCATCGCTTCTTCTTTGGTAATTTGTTTTGCCTAGGTGATTTTCATCTATCTTATGGGAGCTTGGCTTGGACATTACCAGCGTAGGTGTTTTGGCGTGTTGACTTCTCATCTATAAAATGCTTACAACAAAATCTGTCATACATCTTGGTGATCCATTTCTTTTCACCAAACCCTATTCTATTAATTTGAGCTGCCAAAAGGTTCCACCCTCAAGACTGCAACATACTACTCACTGAACATTGAACAGAAGGTACATTGTCAGCAAGAAAAGATAAGTTTTATATGACCACCTTCAGAATATTAGATAGTTCAACTCAGACCAACATCAAATAACAAAATTTGATTCACCACATATAAGTAGTCTTGAGAAATCTGAAATAAATGAGAAAACTGGTACTATAATTACATGAGTATGATCAATCTGAAAGATGATTTCTCAAAACATTTGACATAATTTCAACACATTTATGTATTCTGCAAAAATCCCCCCTATATACTCACTTCCCCTCATTATAAATAATTAAACATATACATTGAACATGGCAATGTAATATTTACTAGTAAACTAACCATGCTACATGATACATATAAAAAAGAGTGCATCCATATATACTGGCCAAGCAAAGCAGCCAGCAGATCTATGCATACATGTCCCGCCAATCCTCGAGTTTCCTACTGTGTATCTCCATGTTGCAGGCATAACCAGTGACCGACTCATAGAGTACGTACATTTTCAGTCCCCACTTGAATTGCTTGGAGGAGAAGTACTGTCGGAAGTTAACCCAAATTCAATCAGTGAATGATCAATAGTACAATGACTATTTGGAGTGTATACTACCTTCTCTCCTATATATGTAGATATCGCCAAAATTAAATCAAACTTGTTGCCTGACTTCAGAGTAGACGTTTCTTTTAAATATTCACTTTAAAGTACGCCAGTAGAGATGTCGGCGAGGCAACTTCAGCATTACCATCCTGAAAGACATGCCGATGAAGGCTTGAATCTCCTTCATTGCGAAGTCAGTCCATCTTGCCTGAGATGTTAATGTTAATGTCATAATCAGCTGTCTTCATTGTAAACTTGGTAGCCATTGGTGCTGCCTTGTCCGTTTTTCTGTCTGAATCATTATGTGAACACACTTTCCTCAGCCATTTTATTCAGACAACTTGTCACCAACAATCTTGCCAGCATCGATGTTGACATTGGGCTTTGCGACTCTACCAGTTGCAATGTGATGTGCAAGGAAATTTAACCGGCTTCAAATGGAATCCATTCAATTAAGAATACTAGCATCACTCTATAATTATTATTATTGTTATTGTCTAAATTAAACAAAAAGTACATATTTATTGGGTTTCATGGACTATAAATTACTAGAAAAAGCTAAACCCATATCTGTTAAGCAATCAATTAGCCATCTTCGAAATTTTGTATGATCAAATATGTAATTATGTTTTGCACAATTCTAATAAACAGGTCACTAAGGATAAATAAGTTGACAGTTTATAACTGGCTGTTAATGGGGTTATCACCCAACGACTCACAGCTTAATCATTTATCGTTTTAGAAAAATCAGCGGTTCAGAGCTTCTGCCAAAAAGGCCATTTTACTGAGACACAAATATAATTACTTACTGAGTCCAGGCAGCTATACATGTGCGTTGTCATTGTTCAACAATTATAGATAACATTGTCGCATGTTGTATGTGGTAAAATAGTTATATGGAAGCTATAGTAGATCAAATTTAATTCCCTCATATTCTTCCTCGATGTGTCCCTTTCATCAGAACATATTGTGATCAAGGTAGCTGACTCCTCCGAAACAACAGGACTCGTTTTGAACAAACTATCAATAACTCAATATTATTGTGAGGTTTGTTTTACAGGATATCTGTATATTCGATAACGTAATGACATGTAAGGAGAAAAACAAATCCATTAATCACGGATAGAAATAAATAAACGAATAGTGATATATAATGTAGGTAGTTGGATAATTTTAAACCGTTAGCTAAAAGCCTAGTATCTGATGTAAAGATCAAAGTGAAACCTTACCTTATTTCAGGTCAATATAGTATTAACAATATCCCACTAAATAGTTTTAGAATGTTTTCTTTGAAGAGTAGAACACGTGAATAATTAATTAATTTTGTTCACTAGTTTTTCCCTCAAACATTCAAATAAAGATGCAGTGTTTGAATACTTGTTTACAACGTGTCTATGTGAAGAGCCTGTCCCCTCACGAAGCCAAGAAGAGCGGAGCTTCCATTGTCTCTCAAAACTCTCCCTTCACGTTCATTGATGCCATGCATTCATTTAGCAGCATGATCTCTCATTATCAGGGATAAGACAACTTCATGCCTGGAGTCACCCAGAGAAAATAATAAATCTTCACACGATGTGCATTAATATTTAACTCGCAACTCTTGACTGATCACATTAGATAGAGTTCACTCTGTGCATTCGAATAAAGCGCTTTGTGGATTATTGCACATCCTGGGCTTCCTGAAGACAAACATCTGGAACGTGATTGTGGTCATACTGACATCCAATGAACTGACCATGATCACCAAACCAGACCCTCTCATTACACTGGACGTGGTAGAACGTAATCTCACACTGAGAGGAAACTCCATCATTGTCTAGGTATATCTGTTTAAAATTAAGATAGCTCCCACCTATCCCTTTCATTATTAATAAGATTATTGAAACTTGTTTTTAGTAATTAACAAAATTACAAAATCCAATAGGTTATATATATATATATATATATATATATATATATATATATATATATATATATATATATATATATATATATATATATAGAGGATTAATTATTCAGCGCATTAGATGAGAATAGTCGAATAAAAGTAATGAGAGCACATAATCACCAATGATTGGGATGGGTTAAATATATTTACGGAGGTTGGAATCACAATCCTCTGGACAAATTCACAGGTGATGTATAGATGACCTTAGATCAGGCGGCGGCTTGGAAATGGTGATAAATGTAGTAACAAAAAAGTAATTAGAACTAAAATGAGAAATTATCCACCCGTCGAAAACACTTGGAATAATAGATGTGTTTTTCTTTTTTTCTTGCAACAGTCCCTTTTCGATTTGGCATAACTGTTTCAAGGTTATATGGCATACGAATGTAATTACAAAAGTTTAAAATATATTTTGTTAGTAAGAGAAAGAAACACAATGTGTTCAGAATACCAGAAAAGATTTTAGAATGAAGAATCTCGGGAATTAATTATCATGCTTTCTTCATTACTGTAAACATAATTTCAAACATATACATGTTACAATGATTACGTATTAAGCAACTAATAACGGGGGTGTAATCTATTGAATAATTCATCCCAATTCATAAAATGTTCATTAATATACATAATCATTTAATTATCCACATCCGTATTGACTTACTAACCCATCAAAATACACTCACTCATTCATTAACCCAATTAATCATTAATTGGCGACCCGCTTGTTCTCTGATTTATCAATTATTAAATGAATAATTAGCACACTTACTCACTCACATTAATCACACACTAATCACACACCCATCATGTCATTCATGCTGGAGTCTATGTTCGGGTAAATTAAATATATTTCTCAATTTTATAAACGTAGATAACGCAGGTCATAATCATATATGTAATGGTGGTCATAATCACACATTTTATATGTGATTGGAATATAAATATAACTGATTAAAAATAATGTAAGAACTCTCATATGTAAGACAAACAACAGCCCAATAATGTACCTAGTGAAATATTATTTAATATTCATATTTAGCTAGGAATATCTGATTGTCTAACTGGTTCTTGTGTATCATATTGGTTTATAAATATAACATTGATTACTAATGTAGCCAGTAGCCAAGCTAACCTTTCCCTTTATGGTGACATTAGTTTACTGAATTAAACTACAAAATTGTTCAAACGCCATAATAAACATATTATTTCTTTGTAATTGATGCGTATTTCCCCTAACCTGCGAAACACCAAATACTATACCGTCAGACTCTAGAATATAGATACAAATTAAATCAACCAATCCTGAGAAGTTAAAAATGCCTGTCAACAATCATTATCGGTACCTGAACTTGATGACTCGGTAATTCTATAATGTTTGATTTTCGGCTGCAACTTATTCATAATCTAGCAACTTCACGACTAAACCGGGAATTGGAAAAGTCGACTGACTCATTACGTTTAGAGCAAAGAAAATCATACTTAAAGATTTACTTCTCGACAAAACATCTTTTTATACAATCAGTATCTTCTATTTAAGCTAGATATATTATATTTAGCCAAAACAAGTCTAGAAAAATCGGGCACTCATTTAATATCTGATACCTTAAAGGTGTTTTTTTTCTCGGAATATGGGGGAAAGATGGCTCTTCTTCAATGTAGAACGTCCTTCAAATAATGCTAATAGTGAGTTTGGTCAGCGATAAGGTATTCTCCTTTCCAATGACCCGAAGATGGCTACCGTGTTAAAGCCTAATGATCGGTTTCCGAAGTTTAACCTCAAATCCATTTCCACAAGACGATCTTTGGCTTTTTGCTTTCGCGAAAGTATTATTCTGGATTTGAACAAGCTTAAGACGAATGTTTTGATGGTATCTTGATAAGAATATTAAAGGAATTTAGTTCCACACTGAGTTAAACTAAGCTTTAAAGAAATCTTGAAGCCTTATTCTCAATAGAAAATGCCATTAAATCAAAACATTTTAGGTTGACAACATCAATTATATCAACAAACGGAGTGTCATTGTTGGTGTTCTATTTCACGGGTGGCGCGTACTTGATGAAAGAAAATTGTTTATTAATGAAACATTAATTTTCGAGGACAGTAATATTGCGCATAACGTCTATTATATGCCTTTAAAATTAAATTTCTTTTATAAAAAAATGTTTTGTCGAGAAGAAAATCTTTAAGTATAATTTTCTTTGCTCTAAACATAATGAGTCAGTCGACCTTTCCAATTCATGGTTTGTTCGTGAAGTTGCTAGAATATGAATAAGTTGCAGCCTAAAAAATCAAACATTATAGAATTACCGAGTCATCAAGTTCAAGTACTGATACTTCATGCTACTATTATAACATCGGCAACTAATGCTTTAATGCCACAAATTCCAGCCCACACAGCTAAAAATAAATTTATGATAGAAGAGAATCATATATATAGATAGCCGTTTATCGCCACTTCCCTTAAGCTGTTCAACAAACATTGATACCATATCGAAGAAGCTAGTATACTAATATGATACAAAGATGTGTATATATTTTGTAGGCTTAAAAATAATAATGGAATACTAACTTTCAAATAATAACATATACATGATGCATCTTAGCAGAGTAATTTTCGGATCGTCTATATATTAATTAAGTATGGCTGTACCACTTTTCAAGGTTATATTTTAGCCTGTAATTTCATTCGAAATGTTGGGGTTGCAATTTTGCCTGCTTTATATTTTATTTGTTATTATATGTTAGCTAAGGTACTCACCCGTGTTTTGTTAGAGCGTTTAAGCAGCGCAGTAGTAATTGGACCACGTTGCTGCCATGTCTAAGTTCGAGTCGAGTTAACTTACCTGTGTTTGAGGAATATTTCTCTAGTTAATCATCCCTCGACTACATGTTCCAGGTGTGACTAGAGCATGGGTTAAACATGCAACTCAGTAATTAATTAATTCATTTTTCTATTCTGTTATCAGTTGGGAATAGATATATTTATGTCTGATGTACGTATGGTTATGGATGGCTTAATGTGGCATGTTTATGTGGTAGTAGATGGCTTAAAGTGATATGTTTATGTTATAATGGATGGCTTAATGTGGCATGTTTATGTAGTAATAAATGGCCTATTGTGCTATGTTTATGTGTTAGTGTATGGCTTAATGTGCTATATTTATGCGATAGTGGATGGCTTAATGTGGTATGTTTATGTTGTAATGGATGGCTTAATATGATATGTTTATGTGGAAATGGATAGCTTAATGTGGCATGTGTTTGTGGTAATGGGTGGCTTAATGTGTTATGTTTAAGTAGTAATGAATGGCTTAGTGTGGTATCTTTATGTCGTAATCGATGACTTAATGTGATATGTTTATGTGGTAACGGATGGCTTAATGTGGCATGTTTATGTGGCAGTGAATGGCTTAATGTGGCATGTTTATGTGGTAATGGATGGCTTATTGTGCTATGTTTATACGGTAGTGGATGGCTTAATGTGGTATGTTTATGTGGTAATGGATGGCTTAATGCGATATGTTTATGTCGTAATGGATGGCTTAATGTGATATGTTTATGTAGTAGTGGATGGCTTAATGTACTATGTCATGTGCTCGTACAAAATCAGAAGATTTGTAGTAATTATCAGAACAGCCAGAAAGTTACCTAAAATGATTTAAAACAACTCTGTTTTGGGGATTGTATAAGAAAGCTGAAAAGATAATTAATTAATTAATTAACTAACCACACACACGTGAAACACCTATGACTATCATTACTTTTTCCGTATATGTGTCAATTAATTATAAATTATTAATGACATACACCTGGATAATACCAAGAATGAATTCATGTTTTGTTATTATATATAGACAGCTGGAAGTGTATTCTCTCTATGGCTCTCCACCATTTCCTCTAGTCGTTCTTTGTAAACGACTAGTAATAAAGACGTCACCATTTAGGGAAACATGAACAGCATAATCTGGCCGTTGACAGATGTGACGTGTGACCATTTAGACGAAGGGTAAGATATCCATCCCATCAAAGCAATGAGAACAGACTGGAAGGTTAGTGATCTCCGGTTTAGATTCTACCTGTGGATACGTAATAAGATGATTATTATGATGAAGATGATTATAATGATGATCTGTAGGAGGATGATAACTGTTAATACTATTTTGTTGATGTTTTCTTGTTATCATTGACACTGGTAGTAGTAGTAGCAGTTGTAGTAGCAGTAGTAGTAGTAGTGGTAGTAGTGGTGCTGGTCGTAGTAGTAGTAGCAATCGTAGTTGTAGTAGTAGTAGTAGTAGTAGTAGTAGTAGTAGTAGCAGAACTAACAGTAAGATTAATAGAATGATTATTAACAATAGTATTATTGTGATTACTTACTAGACAAAACACCATTAAACATATTTATTGGGTATTTCCACTAGTAATAGAATATAATTCCTACCATATAATATATGTACATTTATGTGTTTACGAATTTGCATGTGTTCACAAGAAGCAAAAGCGTACTTATATATTAAGTAAACTCCACATCGTGGAATAGCTTGATGGTGGGGCTTAGCAATGCATTATCTATTGATAGTTCTGGAGTTGATTTAAGGAATAACAGTACAATTTAAACAAATACTCATACTTCAAACTTTTTACATAACTTATGCATAGTGTATGATGCCGGTTTACCCATCAGCGTCATTACATTATTTTTCATAATGGAAGGTTTCACGAATTTAATCAATAATGATATGTATATAATTAAGTTATCGAACGTAATTAACTGAAAAAAGTAAATCCAGTTTTTTTGGTAAACAATTAATAATATACCTCAACTCAACAATATTCATAGCAAATTTTTAATGACCAAATATATAATTATAAATTATCCATGTCCGTTAATAAGACTAGCCCCGAAATCATAAACTACTCATTATATTAACGTTTGAAAATAATTGGTAGATTAATATTTCTCACTGCAGTCAATTTGAAGTGAAATAGTCTATTTACGTACTGAGACAATACAAAGTATCCATGTGTACGGTCATTTCCCAATAATAATAGATTACGTTGTCACATGTTATTTGTGGTATAATAGTTATATAGAAGTTGTAGTCAGCCAAACCTAATTCCACGGTATTCTTTCTTGGTATCGCATTTCCATCCGGTCATATTACTGGCATAGCAGAAACATCTTCAGTCATTCTAAACCAGCTATCAATAACTGAATATTATATTAAGTGTCGTTTACTTGACAACATATCTCTATATTTCATGTAGGAACAATATACAAGTAGAACAACCCATTAATTAATCAGAGCTAGATAAGCTAGACAAGAAATGCTGGATAATCGAAATGGTGTGATAATTATAAATCGATTTAGCCGATGTAAAGATATGATAACTCAATATATTATCCCACCATCTATTTTTTAATAGGGTTTTCCTTTAAGATTAGGACACGACAATTATTAGTTTGTTTTATCGACGTCGTCTTTTTCACAATTTATTCACTCAAATTTTATTCACTATCATTATCTGAGATGTAACAACCTTATTCGAGGACTACTCACGACAGGTCAGCGAGAGAAAATGATAAACGTTGAAGGTGATATGTTTTTTGTCATGTTACGATGTGAACCATCAACATGCTTATTGCTATTCGTCTAATGCCACAGAATATACACGAGTCGGTGCCTCTAACTCAGGATTACGCTTGACAGAACACATGTGAGGAAGTTAAACTAGCATATTCGGATTAAGCGCTTTATAGATTATTCCAAATTATTGGTCGGGTGAGGACCAATACCTGTGGCGAGACTGTGGTCATTTTGGTGTCCACAAAACTATTTATAGCCACTGATCCAGAACACCGTTTTGCAGGGTAATGTTAAACTAATAGAAAATTACATAATTGTCTAGGGATATCTGCCTGACATAATAATAGCTTCCATAAACCCCAATAATAATATAAAAGTTTATTGAGATTTTCGATGATTTGTTTCATGAATTAACAAACTTTATATAAAGTGTTTTTATATATATATATATATATATATATATATATATATATATATATATATATATATATATATAATATATGATATTGGAATGTTAGCACTGATTAGGCGATGAAGTATTCTAAAGGAAAGTTTTGGTTTTTCAAATTTAGAATTTTTCAATTATTTAAAAAGCCAAATTTTAAATCCAAAAAAAAAATAAAAAAAATAGTGCTACTGATCACCATGCCAGTAATAATAGGAATTAAAATTGGGCCCATTTTCGTCAGGAATAGTTCACTCTTCTTTTAAAATAATTCATAATAATTAATATATTCTTCAGTCTGAACCTTCACATGAGGGATTGCCTCAACCACTCTTCGCAGATACAATTAGTCAATATTTCGCTGTATTTTCTATTTCTTTTTGAGGGCTGTGGTTAGACAGCTGTGTGTTTTGTGTGTTTTGTCTATATTTCTTGTACTTGTTCGATGATACTATTTTGTAATGTTAATTAATTGGAAAATAAAATTCATAAATTCTTTGATTCTTTCGATTATTCTACTTCCTCATTTATTCAGAAATAAAATAAATCCGACATATAATAATCAAATTATGAGTGATATTCTTCAAAGAAATATTCTGCTAGAATCGTCAAAATATTAAATTTGTTCTTCTTTTCTTACTTGCAAAAGAGTTATTTTTCTATTTAATAGAAGTGCTTTTTATATTCTGTATGAAAGAAATTTAAATTAGAAAAATAATTTTCTTACTACCTGTATGAGAAAAGGTGTTCAGAACAGTAGAAGAAAATTTGAAAGAAGTATCTCACGAAAAGGTCTTGTATAATACGAAGTTGATAGAACATTATCATGGTTTCTCTCATTACTGTAACTATTACTTAATACATATATTTTTACCGTGATTACGTATGGAGCACATAATGGTGGCTGATATAACCCGTTAATGAATTACATAGTCAATGAATATTCTTTAGTTAATACGCTCATTAATCAATAAATCACCAATAAATACACTTACTGATTCATTCACACCAATAACACACTAATCACACATCATTATTCATGTTGACTCCAATTTTGGGGCAAATTATATAATTGTCAATATTACTGCGAGGGAGTAACCATGGAAACAGTATCGTCACGAAGATTGAGTTTTCTGTCCTGAAGATAACATATTTTGAATGTCATAATCGGATATATTATGATTGTCATAATTAGGCATGTTATGAAGGTCATAACCACAGATGTTATATGTAATTGGCATATATAATATATATTATGAAACATAACATAAAAGTTGTCACAAGTAAGGCAAGCAAGTACTCAATATTGTATCTGATCAATTATCACTTAGATTAAAGTCATAAATCGGCTTTCAGATTTAACTACCAATAATTGATTATTTAATTGGTTCATCTACCACAACAGTTATTATATAAAACATTTTATCGCCATGACAAATACATTATTGCCTTGTAATGATGATGGTGATGGTTGATGCTTTACGGCCAGGTTTGTGCACTAAGTAGACTAAATGGGCTAAGCGACATCCAAAGGTAACGAGGCCATGTGAAAGATGAAACACCATTCACGCCGATATTTGAAGTCAAGCGATTAAACCCTGTGGCCCACCGCTCTATCAGTTAGACCATGGAGGCGCATCACTTTGTATTCTATATTTATGTCTCTTAACCTAAGAAACAGCAACGAATTTATGGTCTGATTCCGGAGTATAAATTTAAATTAAATCAGACATTTCAGAAGAAAACAAACTAGAAAAGACTTGTCTGTAATCATTATGCTTACATTCAAGCTGGAAAGGTCATATTTAGACTAAGAGAATCGACCAATATCATGATCTCATCCGGTAATATCTGATACCTTAAGCTTTTGGCCATCTGGGAGAAGAATACCTCTTCTCAAGTGTAGAGAGTCCTCCCCATAATGTCACCGGCGAGACCAGTCAGGGATAACGTACCATCCTTCCAATGACGCGATGGCTACTGTGATAAAGTCTAATGATATGTCTCTAGAGTTTTATTTAAATCCATTTCTTCACGAAGATCCTATCTTTAGCGTTCAGTGCTCATCAAAGTAATCCTCGGGATTTGTACAATTTAAGACAGGTTGACTGCCCAGTAATCTGCCTTATAAAACCAACTTTTCTTTACTTACAAGATGGGTTCATGATAACAAAACATTATTGAAATAAATATTGAAACCTCATTCTCAAAGATAAACCACTTTAATATTAGTAGCTTTGATATATATATATATATATATATATATATATATATATAATATTCTTTGATAGACAAACTATTGCTTTCTTAACATTTCTTATTGAATAAAAACGGTGTGAGTGTACATCTGCAATTTATGGTTAATTTTGCATGCGAATTTCCTAGAATGTGATTTAAATGGCAACTGTATAGTCAATAAGGAGGTTGAATTAAGGTTGTCAAGTTGAAGTGTTGATAAAAGGGATATATCAAATAGTTCTCAGAAGCTGTTATGTATATACATATGTATCTATAATGTAGGGTTTTTTTCTGTTTAATATGAACTATCGAATATAGACATTTATCGTACGTAACCTAGAAAAAACTAGTTTTTTGTTTGTCTATATATCAATAATAAGAACAATAGTAGCATGGTTTATTTGTTGTTGTTATTATATTTTAGTCATTATGTTTGTTATTAATGGTTGTCTAGTAAATCTGTGTTATGTTTTAGTCGTTATTATATATTAGTTACGGTACCCGCGTGCTAGTTAGAGCCAAATTAGTTAGAGTTAAATACTGCAAACAACCATATTTGAGTTGTAATCGAAGAAAGATACCCGTGTCTGTGAGGGGTATCGCTGGTTAGTCGTTTCTCGGTTGTGACAAGACCCAAAGTTAATCAAAGAATCCCCTCACTCATTTATGTGTATTATTAATGGTCATAAAACGGTTTCTTTGTGTCTGATGTTTTTATGTTAGGGCATGGCCCTTAGTGGTGTATCCTTATGCGTTTCCAAGAATATTTGTGCTAATTATCAAAACAAAGAAATACTTATAATGCCCTAACCTCACGGTCATTGTATATCAAAACGGCCAAGATTTTATCATTCAGAATGAATGAATGAATAAATGAATGAATAAATGAAGCGCATTGATGTGATATGCATATACCTTTCCATTACTTTAAATAGTGTTAGTTAATTATAAAGACAATACCACGCAGCTGGGTCCTAAGACGACCAGGCTTCTGTTTTGTTATTATATATAAACAGCCGGAAGTGTATTCTTCCCGTCTCTGTTGTCTATCACGTGCTCTAGTAGAGCACATTATCAAAGTAAATGACTGCCATTAAAGACCATTGACAGCGCCATCTGATGGATGGCAGATATCACGTGGCAGCAGTCGTAGGAGGGGAGGATGTGTTGTTCTCATCAAAGTAATGGAAACTTGTTTTCGCAGCAGCTCCTTCTATTGAAGGAGGAGGAGGACGAAGACGACGACGACGACGATGATGATAATAATAATAATAATAATAATAATAATAAATAATAATAATTGCAAACATTCAAAGGCCTTGTACACTGATACCCAAATAATATTTATGTAAAACCCCAATAAGAGATATATAAGAAAATATTAATTATCCTTAATGACATGCTGGAAATGGTGAGTTTTCAGAATAGATTAAAACGTTTTAAAAGACCACATATTTTTAATATCCACCGTCAACCTGTTCGACAAAGGTGAGGCTGCAACACTAACATCACAATTCCCATATAACCTAAGCCAAGACATAGGTACCTGCAATATTATCTGATTGGATGACCTGAGATTTTGCAAAAAAATTCTAATGGGCACTAGTTCAAACATATATTCTGGTGCCATGCCACTGGTAGATTTATAAGTTGTTAGTATACTATTGAAATAGATACGCTGTCCAACAGATAGTCTATGTAGTTTTTAAACAATTGAGATGTTATTATCAAGTTTTCGAGTATCTGTCATAATGCCAGTTCTTCTATTCTGAATTCGCAGAAAGCGAATGATGTTATAACCAATGCAATACAAGCGGGAGTTACAATAGTCTATACAAGATGTAGAAACTTTATGGAGCACATTAACAATTGCTTATTGTGAAACGAATGCTTTTAGACAGCGAATGTTCTTAAGATGGTATTATTCAGATTGACATACTGATGATACCTTAAATGGTTATTGACCCATTAGCGTTAATGAATGATGTCATAATCTGTATTTGTTTGGGATAGTGAATTTAGCATAATATGGTGAAGCTAAATATATCATATTCATTTTATTAGCATTTTATTTCGACTCGTTCTTAGCCATATTTCATCAATAAGATGTTCAAACCTATTCAAGGAATATCAGATGACCAAGAACTGAACCGCGTGGAACATCAGATATCAATGACACCGAACATGAGACAAAATACCAGTAATAAATACTCTAAGGGAGCGTTGTTCCAAATAGGATTGAAAACATTCAATTACTTCATCTGTTAAACCAAATACGTCTTTCATTCTAAAGAAAGGTACATTATTCTCAACTGTATCAAATGCAGAAGGCCGGTCCTGAAGAACAATTAATACTTGGTTACGCTAATCTGTTGATATCATAAATCCCCCCCCCATATATATATATATATATATACACAGATATTCTAACATACACAAATAAACAAACAAACACACAAACACATACACACCTTTAAGCCAACAAAACTCTTTATTAAATCAGATTACATCTATCGTGAACGCTAAAATATAATCAAAATGTCAAGATAAGCTACCGAGGTGGACAATTATCAAGATAGTAAAACGAACAATCGGTTATTTTACACACAAATTCAGGATAACGAAAATAAAAGTGCCACCCGGTCGTAATAAGACCGAGACTAGCGCACGTGACGACGCTTTTTCAATTATCGCCCAAAACCACGCTGACGCTGACGCTGATCATCGAAGAAGGCTCGCCAGTTCTGGAGACCATCGACTCCGAATCCGCCGAATGATCCGAGCGCCTTGGATCGCGGTTTGGTGCTCGGACCGAAGGCCCGTGTGCCTCTCGAGAAGTAGTCGATCCAGTTCTGCAGCTGACCTCGGTCAAATCCGGATTGGTCGCCGAACGAGCCACCCGGTCGAGACATAGATCGCTTGGCGGAGGAGGACGAGAAGATGTCGCGCCAGTCCACCAAATCCCCGTTCTGGAGCGACGTGAAAGGACTTCTTCCGGACGAGCTTCCAAATCCTCTGGCCATCTGGAGACTTCGCCTGGCGATCATGTTGTTGTTGTTGTTGATGTCGTTGTCCTCGTCGTTATTGATCTGGTTTAGGTCAAGGTCATCGCCGCTGTTTGCTCTCTGCGCGCTGACCAATGAAAAGGCGAGAAAGAGTGCCAGCACGGTGCAGCCACCTACCGACAGTTTCAGCATCATCTTTGGTACCTGCCGAGAAAAAACATGGTTTTCATTGACTTTAAGTATAATATAAATACATCGACGGATATTGGTGTATATGCTAGCAGTTGTGATAGCAGCAGCAGCAGCAGCAGCAGTAGCAGCAGCAGCAGCAGCAGCAGCAGTAGTAGTAGTAGTAGTAGCAGTTGTTGTTGTTGCTATTGTAACACCATTTATAATATTACCAACAACAATTACAACAACAACATCAACCATATTTAATTACGCCAAAATATCGCGAAATCAAAGAAGAAATAAACTTAAGCCGAAACCGAGATTCATACCGAAGACAATCGGATATTTAATATGCAGCCATACCGACTGAGCCAGCCGCCTCCATAATCAGTGCTTTACCACACTTTTGTTATATAGCGTAAGCAGATCAGTATCAATTGTTGTTTGTCTAAAATGTAATAGTTCACTGTTTAATGATATAATTAGCTCACAGTTGACTGACATGAATTACGATAATAAAGCTAATTTTTATCTAAATACTATAAACATTAAGTCTAAATATCAGTTACTGTATACATTTTTATCTCATTATCTAAAGGAACATCAGTGATATAATTGTATATTAAATTTCAAGGTTTGATAATTTTAAGATTATCAAATTTTTACCTTAACGAGTGGAATTTGATATTTACACTTATTATTTACACTTATTATTTACACCAATTAAATGCTCAGTGCACTTATGAATGAAAATGTTATTTTATATAAAGTATTTTAGTAAGATGACTGTCATTATGTTCAAATAGAAACGTTCTCGTGGATCTAAAATTATAACTTTAACTTTAGCGGTCATTAATTTTCGCGGTTTAGGGATCTCGCTTTAGCTGTTTACAGAAACTAATGTCAGACCTGTTATATTTTTTTCTCCTAATATTACGTAATATTATTAAACCAAATGGGGCGATGTGGATCGGTTAATGTGGATAGATTGTGAACAATGGAGCGATGTGGATCGGTTAATGTGGATATATTCTAAAAATGGGGCGATGTGATTCGGTGAATGTGGATAGATTGTAAAAAATGGGGCGATGTGGATCGGTTAATGTTCATGGATTGAGAACATTGGGGCGATATGGATCGGTTAATGTGGATAGATTGTAAAATAAATGGGGCGATGTGGATTGGTTAACTTGTTTAGATTGTGAACACTGGGGCGATGTGGACCGGAAATATGGATAGATTATGAATAATGGGGCTATGTGTATGGGTTAATGTGGATAGAATGTGAACAATGGGGTGATATACATCGGTTGATGCGGATAGATAGTGAACAATGGGGCGATGTAAATCGGTTGATGTGGATAGATTATGAACAATGGGGCGATGTGGATCGGTTAATATGGATAGATTATGAAAAATGGGACTATATCACTCGGTCCTAGGTCACAACGTGTTAGCCGTGTCCAGGATGAAGAAAGTATTTAGACACTCACTTGATTGTAGCCACATATTTCTAACTTTGAGAACTAAAAAGGATTTTGCTAAATGAGAAAGTAATTAATTATTTGGTGGTCAATACTTTTTTCTTTAGACTAATCCAGCACAATTTTTCCAATTATTAATCACTCTATCACTGATATGTTGCAAATTATCCATAAATTATCTAGTTTTGTGGGAAGAAACGTTGCATTTCGTTCGTTTTACACGGAACACTGAGTTGGCTGTCATGTTGCTGATTAATTACACATCAAACTATGGACGCTTGTTCAGTGTTGGCACACAAAGAGTGGTGACGTTACACACACAACCGAGCGAAACACTAGCAAACACCCACATGTTAATGACGTCAGCAGACAACTACGCCCGGAAGAACGTGCCGAGCAAACACTGACAGAGCCGAATATTAAAAGAAAATGTATGTGCCAACCAAATGATGCCCGGGGTGTGAATTTCTGTGCATGCGCAATTAAAACAACCAAGTGATGTAATGTCTTTAATGTTTAGGCCTAATAAAATCATATTTCTTATCGGCTAAGCTATAAAATGGATAGGAATAATTTCATCAAACGTTTTAATAAACAAATACACGTTTTTGAGTAGGATAAAAATAATTCCAAAGGTGAAGATGTGGAGTTGATATCAACTTGGTTCAATAGAATACGTCGAATTAATTATTAGTATTAAATGTACAAGAAGTAACGTTTCAACTCATCAAATTCAATACTCTTCTAGTTAACTCTCTCAGTGTATAGGACAGATCTTGTTGACAGTCTTGAGATAAGGTATATGTCCCTTTAAGACGCGAAGCAGTCGATTATTATGAACTGCAAACAAGACTGCTTAACTGGAGTAAAACAACAAAAATGGCGACTATAATTCTAACTGCTTCTAGCTGATGCTAGATCCCACTAAAAGAAGGATACAAAGTCCACCGCAACGAATTTTGGAGATACCATTAATAGTGACTACACCCCCTCCTCCCCCTAAATACTCATAGATACAAATACATTGATTGCAGTTGATGTAGAATCAGTGAAAAATTAGCATACACCCATCAACGAACATGGTGAAGACCTCGAAACTTAACACTCAATAAGACACTCTCGCATCCGATAAGTGTCCTTGAAGTATCTGACACGTCATCGTCCACGAAAGATGGCGTGACTTGGATCCATATATCGGTCTCATGTCGGCCTGACGTTGGCTATTCGCTTATGAGTGCGTGACGTCGAGGAGGGCGACACCACGCATCTCTTAATGATCCTTATATTTCATCTGTTGACATCGTCGGGAAATGATAACTAGTTTATCCCACATCGTCATGGTGATGTTAAGTTAAAGGTCAAGGCCATCGCCTTAATTGAACAAAGTATGTACTTCAGTCGGCCTAAACTAATAGAGTAAAATATTAAAGGTGAAAATCTAACACAACAAACATTTATCCATCATTCAACCAATTTTCCAACCACTATTCTTCTGTCACATACCTATGTATATGCGCGTGTGTCTTAACTTACGGACTGGTGAGACATTACACATGTCTCAGCAAGAAAAGTCGCCACTCTGGATTCAGTCCCCTGAAGAAACGTCCAGAGTTTGAATTCACGGTTCGAGATTCTCTGTGCCTGTGCCTTATTATACACAGCTAAAAAAAACACACACACACACACACACACACACACACACACAACACACACACACACACACACACACAAAGAGAGAGAGAGAGAGAGAGAGAGAGAGAGAGAGAGAGAGAGAGAGAGAGAGAGAGAGAGAGAGAGAGAGAGACACACACACACACATACACACATACATAAACACACACACACACACACACATACACACATACACGCACACACACATACACACACACATATACACACATATACACACATACACAAACACACACACGTCCCTCGATATAATATATATATATATATATATATATATATATATATATATATATATATATATATACACACACACACACATACATACACTGTCTATAGTGTTATTACACATATGGCGTTCCATTATGGTACTGACGAAGACTTCTAACAGACAAATCGGAAGTCCATCTGAAGATCACGTGGTTATTAGCTGACATATTAATGCGACGAAGACCGATGTTCACCAGATGGCGTAACGTGGTTATTGAGAATATGTCATGGATCGCCTTTTTGTCTGATATGTTATTTCTGATGGATGAAATACACCATCAAAGGGTTGATTCTGGTCTAATTTCCTCTCAGTATGATATTTATGATAGAAAATATCCTCAAACGAGATAGTCCATTTAAAAACATCTTCGTTATTTTGAAATGAGTTTGAACATAAATGTGCTGTTCTTCGCTTAGTGTCGTATGACACTGAAAAACGAAGCTATAGACTCACGTCTCGTCCTGTCACCTTTATCTATAGGATGTATCAAAAAAACTAAGTACGATCTGATATCTTTACAGAGTAGCCCCGTGACCATATCTTTATCACGTAATCAGTGCTAAGGCAAAATAAACAATTATTCATTCACTTATTTTGATCTATTATGGGCCAATATGTTCCAGAAACCAGCGAATCTGTTCTAAAGTGTCCAAAGATCGTGCCGAGCGTTCTGATATGAGCGGCCATTTGAATATTAGCAAATAATCCATTAAAGTCTAACCGTATACACAATTATCGTCGAATCATCCCGTGAAATCCCTCTAGTCAGCCACGGGATTCGAACCAACCACCTACCGAGTTGTAATCTAGCGCTTTAATTTTAGCTACCACTCATCCTTAAGCAAACATTACTTATCCCTTAGCATTTACTGAAGAATGTACCACACATAAGAATACAGTAAACCGAAATAATTTTTAATATTTATCCGGACGCAATACGTAGATTATTCTGAAACTCTAGAATCGTAATATAACAATCTGAAAATTGTTCGTCATCATCCATATTAGTTCGTGTTAAAAGCTGCCTATTCCCTGATTAGTTTTTGTTCATAAGATACGACGAAGTCGCTCTCCTTGGAAGAGTACAATATATTGAAAAAGACCGTTTATCAATTAGCTCGGCCATGATGCCGAGGAGATTTAATGCTATGGTGATGAATCTGCCGAAATGAATCCATTACCAATATTAATGCGTGCTATCAAGACGTGGTGTCATGGCACCGGAAGTAGACTGTTAGACGTCATAACCATGACTGACGTACGGTTGCTTGGGTCAACATTCCGAGATGCAAGTTTCGGGTTAGTTGGCGCCGAATGTTAATAAATATGTCAGAGAATAATGGGAAACTGTTGACCGGCAATAAAAGAATATGGAATGTTGATAATGTCCGCATGGCCTCCCAGTAAAGGGAAAAGAACGCATTGATCCAACGCTGTTAAGTGGCTGTAAATAGCTGTCCTCATTTAATAGAAAAAGTAAAGCAAATTAGTATGTGAGAAAGGCTTACAGCCTTAATCTCTATCTCTTCGTGGGAACGAAAAGGTTTAATTAAATATTTTAACAGAGACTGAAAATAAATATATATATATATATATATATATATATATATATATATATATATATATATATATATATATATATACATACATACATACATAATACCTGATAATATGAACCTTAAATCAATCTGAAAGCTTTCTTGTTTATATCAATACACGACACAAGCTATATAATACACATCACTAAATGGTGTTTCTTTGATCATTTACTGTACAAGTGAACGATGTACGGCACACTTGATGTAACGTGAAGCCCCACTAGTCATACACCAGAATGACAATGTATCATTTGACCAGAAAGGTAGGTAAGTCAATAGAATGTAATACTGTTATTGTCATATATCATAGCTAATTATCAAGAGGGAGCAGTAATAACACCGTGTAGCCTTTTATCTGTTGAACTACTACATATTCTTACCTAAAAATAGTATGTTCCCAATTATACGCTGATTCATCCAGTAGGACATCAAATAAATGATTGTATTGTTATAGTCTTAATTCACCTCCAATAATATATACGTTCAGATCAAAAAGTGATGTCATGATGAGTAACATACAAGTGTCATCATTATCTACATTATCTGTATATTGTTTAACTTTTATATACTGTTCTAAATAATATAGCGTTAATTCCCTATAACTATTAGTGTTTTGGACTTTACGAACATCAATTATTTATCAGATTTATCCTTTAATGTACTGTACACTTCTAACCTGGGATGATTAGAAACGTGCATTGGGGTAATTAAGGTTATTAAGGTAACCACCAATACATATAGGTAGGTGATTAGAGTAAATACCCATATGTGATGCAGCCTCGTCCTCCTCCTCATTGCCCTCAAAATAGTAAGCAATAGACCGTGCCAACTAATATTCACGGGCTTTTACACTTCGGGTCACCGCCCAGAGCAGCGGAGGCGGAGTTTCATGGTTTTCAATGTAGGCCTGATTCTTGTTTTGAACATCTCGGTTTGAACAACGATCTACTGCGTAAAATAATTGGAATTCGGATAGGAAAATAGTTCTAGAGATAGCTTAGTTTCTTGTTGTTCAGCATATTACATTATTAAATGAGAGTCAATATTTCTTTAGCGAAGTCCGCTAGTATCGGTTATCGCTTGCAAATTGAAATGGCGACAGACGGGATTTGTTTACATTTGAAAATCAACTCATGGTTCGCGCTAATTCACGAGAAATAATACCCAAATGCAATATATCAGTGCCGTATTATTGCTGTATCAATCAATACTTTTGTGATACACAGTATATCTCCGATTTGATGAGTATATTCCATCCAAATAGCACATCCGTTTGTTTATAAGAATTATGCCATCTATGCCGGAGCATTATCATTGACGTACGCATGCGCCATGAGTCTACTGCTAGACGATGGCGAACGTTCTACACGGAAAATGACCATAAGAAAAACAAATTGTTATGGTAAAATGATAGTATTACAACTGCTTTGTCCATTTTCGATATTATTATAAATGGCCAAAGATGTGTTTTGAAAAAAAAAAACACTATTGGAAAGCCACTGCCTATATGAAAACTTTCGCTAGGAATACGGCAATCCGCTTCTACAGGGGAAATGTGTTCTGCGAATTACCGCAGAGAGTTTCCAATTTAATCTATTTTGTTTACTTAATCAGTCTTCTTTGAAGATAAATATGAAACAAATCTCGTGTACACACTAAAAAGGAACGGTGATCCAGACGGGTCGTGTTTACCACCCGATATTGTTGGTGTGTTCGTCGAGAAATATGCTGAAATGATCCACTTCTCATGCCACATACAGAAGCCATGTACCCAATCCCAGTACACTTGTAATAAGTAATGATAATAATGCATATATTAGTAGCCAGGTTGAACCTGATGTATTACAAACTTACAACTTCATACATTATCGTCTCAACTGTCCAGCCCATTCGAGGTATAAAACAAAACTAAAACGTTATCGCCTCGGTGAAGACTTCAAACTCTAAGAACGCAACCTAGCAGCACTGATCATCACAAAGGCAACCTTTCGATCAGACATCACAATCTCAATTCTCCTCAAACATCCCTAGAGACACCACCATATATTATAATATTACAACGACAACAATATAATCGGCGCCAGGTGGTTGTTCCCAATAGGCCATAGACAGGGATCTCATCCCCAAATTTCAAGAAGAAGAAGAAGAAGATGTACAACAGGTGAGTTAGTCATAGCCCATAGATGTGGAAAAAACAGACAATCGCTACAATCTCCGCATTTATACCAGTAGACTGTAATGCATTAACTGTGACAAACGTATCCCAATTTTCCCATTTCTTTGGCAAACACTGCAGACACTTATCGTTCAGACTACATACTAAATGATTGCTCCATTATTGCAATACATCATGAACTATCGTACTAATAGAGAATAGTTAGAAACCGAATAATCTTCAGCACGATTTATATCGTTGAGAATTTGATGCCTTCAACTCTGACCGATCCCTTAAGGTTATCGTGTCCTTTTACTAAATGAAGATGTTCCTCAAAGACTTTCACTATTGTCTGCAGTCTTCTTTAATAATTCAATGATATATAACATTTTACATAATCATCATCATCGAAATAACTTTCCACAAAATAATAATCTTCTAATCGTTTCATACATTGAGAACAATCCATAAATGTATTATCAAATTCCCTGACTGATAAAAAGTCGTCATATTTTCAATAACAAACATAAAATATGTACCACGACGATTGAGGTTCGTGAGAGAGAAAAAAAAACCCAAATATTTTATTCACAGCTCGAATGTTGAACATTAGCAACAACAAGTTTATGTTCTCGTCGACAAGATATTGTGTAATGTTAACAGCACAAAGTTTCAAGAATGTAATATATAACAAGTGAAGTCTAACATAACACTCGTCTTCAGTAGCATCTAATGTTTCACTCATCTTCCACAGTGACTAATAGTGCACCCTTCTTCAACAGTGTCACATATTATACTCCCCGGCAACAATGCTATTACTGCATTCCGCTTCAAAGGATTCAAATAATACATTCCTCTTCAACAGTGTGTATGTGTGTGTGTATATCTGAGTGTTTTAACTGTGTATAATAAGGCACAGACACAGATAATCTCGAACCGTGAATTCAAACTCTGAACGTTTCTTCGGGGCACTGATTCCAAAGTAGTGACTTTTCTTGCTGAGACATGTGTAATGTCTCACCAGTCACTAATCCGCCAAACAAAAACAAAGAGCGAATCACCTACAGCCGTGGAGTTTGGGAGTAGAACACCCAAGTCAGATCACGGCAGTAGTGAGAATGTTTAAATTAATTATCTAAGCAGCCTTGTTTATTACTATTTGTCAATTGCTGTATCTTTCTTTAAACCGGAGCCCTTCACAGGCATGTGCCTACATGTGTGTGTGTGTGTGTGTGTGTGTGTGTGTGTGTACACGTGCGTGTCTGTGTTTTTGTATTAGCGACAGTTATAGTGGTTTTGTTGCTGTTGTTGTTGTTATGCACAAAATCATAATTAATATACACTTTCTCGCCGATATTCCACACTATATGACAACATTTAAACAACAACAACTCGCCATTAGCCAAATGTTCGCTTCCGTCCAACTTTCCACTTCCGACTTCGTTATTAAAAAACGTGGAATGTTTGGCCGACAACATCCTATAACAAGCTTCTATCAGCTTGATATACAAGCCAATACTGATATGGCTTCGACATTGTCTGTGTCAACAGAACTGATCTTAGCAAATGTCGTCAGTAGTTGGATATCCTTAAATTCCCGGTACCCATAACAGAAACATCCACCAACAACGAACACTCATATAATGATAGTCTTAGATAGCATTAAACACTTTTTTTTGTTGCTGCTGGGTTTATAATGTTGGGTTTTGGTTCTGTATTTTTTTATAGTTTTTTGTTGCTGTTGTTCATTTGACGATGTTTTCACCTTTCAAGAAGCCATTCAACTTTAAGATCTGTCCTAATACAACGCTATTTTCTCTCTCGAGTACGAATAGGTCTTAAAACCTGGATCAGTTTTAAACATTCCTTTTTATTGGACTTTTGCCTCAATGATTCACCGAGTGGCTTTGACTCTTCAGAGACGTTTAATGCTTAGCTACTGGTTCCACGACAGTACCAGCTGTATACCTTTTTTTAATTCATTTATCTGTTATCTGGTATCCGTCATGGATAAGTGAGTGAAATCATATTTATTGAATATTTATTACAGTCACAATAGTCAATTATTAAAAGGTCTGTTTGAGCAAGTTATTTTATGCTTAAGTTTCTTATTTCGACTTTGATGTTTTCAGTTAAATCGTTCCCAGATGTGGATGCTGAAGGCAAATTATTGTTTGCGTATAATCTTTATGATAATAATAATAATGTTATTTACTGGCAACCAGTTCCGTTTTCTATGCGTGAAGACTATATTTCCCGGTCGCCGCATCGAAGAAAAGTTTATCTAGAGCTGTATATTCCATGTACTATTTGCGTCTTTGGAGGGACGCCTTTTAGGTGTCTGGCCTGGTTATCCAGCATCTAAATGACTGTAGCAGGTACAGTACGCTCTTAAAGCATGTACTCTTGACTCAGGAATAGAAACACTGGATCGCATCTCGAGCTGTGGCATTGGACACGGCTCGCGCGGTTGGTGTGTTTTATATAACAAGTTTACTTGTATATAAAATTCACCTTGGTTGTATTTGGGAATAGAATTATCTTTCCTAGGTCCAGTTATGTCCAGTTTGTACTATGACATTCAAGATTAGCTCTAATCTGCTTGCCATAAATAACATTTAAGAACTACAATAGTTAGAATAGCATAAATTAGGTCAGGTTTGAAAATAATTCAAACAGTACGGAAGCAGCTATGACGCGCTAATACGGTCTGCTTCAGCGCAGATGTCAGTCTTTTAATAGCAATTAAGCTAACTAGTTTTAATAGTAGTCGCTTCGTGACGCCTGCCCGTTGTAAAAACTGATCTTTGAAGACGGTAACAATTGGGTTATATAGTTTATATAGTATTGCTTTGAAGAAAGATACAGCAATTGAAAAATAGCTATAAATAGGGCTGCTTAGATAATTAAGCTAAACATTCTCACTACTGCCGTGATCTGACTTGGGTGTTCTACTCCCAAACTCCACGGCTGTAGGTGATTCGCTTTTTGTTTTTGCTTGGCGGCTTAGGGACTGGTGAGACATTACACATGTCTCAGCAAGAAAAGTCGCCACTCTGGATTCAGTCCCCTGAAGAAACGTCCAGAGTTTGAATTCACGGTTCGAGATTCTCTGTGCCTGTGCCTTATTATACACAGCTAAAACACACACACACACACACACACACACACACACACACACACACACACACACATACATACATACACATACACACACACATATATATACATATATATATATATATATATATATATATATATATATATATATATACAAACAACACACACACACACACACACACACATATATATATATATATATATATATATATATATATATATATATGTGTGTGTGTGTGTATATTTATGTATGTATGTATGTATGCATGTATGTATTTATAATGATGAAATTACATATTTGCTTTATTTATACATAACTAATAAATCAAAACTAAAACATTTGATAAATAGTCTAATCAATGTTAAGCATGAAAATGTGATCCCAAAATAGACTAAACATGATGATTATTAAGATTGTTTATTTCCTTAATTATTCAAAAACGTTTATTTCCATAATTATTCAAAAACGTGCTATTTTAATATTCATTTCAGCAACATAACTCCGTTGTGAGCGTGTATATTAATATATGAATTATTATATCTGAAAGTCGAGATTTCTTCCAGACTCTAGTTCTAAAATATACTACGGCACTTAGCGCGAGAATACAATAAATGCTAAGCGCTCTACCAATTATACCAACATAACACACCTGGACCCGAACACCGTCCATTATAGCAATACACGTATTGTGACACTACGATGCGGATGGTTCTCAAGTTGATACTATACTCCCAAGATAACTCCGCCTTACAATCTGATAACAATAGTTCGCCTGAATATCATCTCATTAATGCTTCGCCACTTACAATTGACAACAACAACAACAACAACAATAACAGCAACACCAACAAAGATATACAACTCAGCGTAATGATTAAATATGACCCGGAAATGGCTGACTATCAGCAATAGGAAACGCAGATGGTTTATAATCTATTACTTCCTAACGGAGATTAATTCTAAAGGAATTAAGGCTTTCGGATAAATGGCATACCTGAGAGAAAGAAAACCCATCGGTTGCCTCCTGAACAAGTGAAATATCTCGCTGCTATATTGATATGTCCGGAAATAGAACTCCAAAATTCCGGACATCATGACAATGAGGAAAGGGTTACAATAGGTTACAACATTTGCAGACTAAAACAGCCTGTAACTGTTCAAAACCGCATAAGTACAAACCAAGCCGAAATTGGTACTATTTTTGTTTGCCGTAAGGGTCCAATATTAGCGAATTGTTATTGGGTCTGAAGATAAACTGCATTGTCTCGCACAGACCAAATCATCCGTTTTAAGCAACAGTATTGCCAGAACATGTCCAGTACAATAGTTTACAACGAAATTATATTATTTTGTCAAACCATAGAGAACCTTTCTGTTCATTCTCGATTGACCTGACTTTTTCTGAGACAAATGAAGCAACGCCATATACGTGTGTTCTAGTCCACAGCGATACCCCTGGAAACCATATCTACAACCCTGATCTCCCTACCAATTTCCTTGCCATATCAATAGAAATCTTCCTCATCAATACCGACTTGCCGATACGACAATCACATGATGAGTGGACGAGAATGTCCGAAATAACAGCACGTGCTCTTAATACCAACAAATGCGGCGACTTACGTACGGTGAGGATCACTTTTACTGTCTTATTCGCCCATTTACACGTCAAATTAAAGTAAATCTACGACTCTTCTGGTGCGGTTTATCACAGATAATAATCCTCGTCACAGTCGGCCCTGTAGCCGAACAGCAGCATTAAGCAAATACGGAATGAAGACCGTGAATCAGCGATCTACTTTGTGCGCTATCTGCTTCGAAAGGAAGATTGTTTTGGTAACAAACGCGATGACAGTATAATTATGATGAAACGGTAACCGATGTATGGGTATTCTTCGTTACATCAGGTTGTAATTAATCACATTACCAAATGTGTACGCTATTTGAAATTAATGTATAGAAGTGGTCGTCGTGTGTTTTTCCCTCATTTTGGCAGTGTGACATTTCCCTGCTCAATCTATAAATGACAAATACTTTGGCAATAATGTCAGTAGAAAACTGGTAAATATGCTAATGTGACATAAGTTTGAGAGCATCTAACCCAATAATATCAGATAGCAATTTGGAAGAACAATATTATTTTTAGAAAATGTGGTTGTTTTTCTTTACAAAGTCACTTCGTCTGATCGGCTTTGGGCATCACGTGACCCCATTTCGCCTACCATCTGCAGAAAGGTGTCAGTCAAACGTTAACATTTTACATTTAAAATAGAAAATCTCATTTATTTAATTTTAGCTGTTTTTTTTTAAATCCATGCCATAGCCAAAGGAGTTCCTTACCTGGCTACGCTGAAGGAAAATATTAGTCATATAACAGTTATCTTTGTGCGGCATTATTTCCTTATCCCAGTTAATTCGGGAGAAAATTCCAATCAAGTTTTGAACATCCGATAATGTAATACACAAATGGCTTGATGAATAATAGGCATTCTTTGTAACCTGAACATCGATAGCAAGACTCTCTTAGAGACATACCCAATGGCAATATAATTATGTTGGAATCTCCACGTAATATATATATATATATATATATATATATATATATATATATATATATATATATATATATATATATATATATAATATTGTCGTAATATTTACACTAAACTACATAATATTGTTATATGTAGCTACATTCGGGACACCCGTGTCACGTGTCGCTGTCACGTGTTTGACTCAATTACCGTTTTCCATATTGTTATTCGGCAAAATTCGTTAGCATTCATTAGCAGCAAATCGACATAATGCTACTCCATGGTCTTGTCAAGCAGTTCTTTAACTTATGATCCTTCTTATGACGCCAGTTTATGACGTACTTAACGACGTAATATTCACACATAGCGACGCGTTATACGACGGTGTTTCAATAATGTTATCCATGACGCAATGCAGGTGTTTATTATTAAGTTATATAACAATTAGCAGTGGAGATTTCAGATCATCTCAAATATCTCTCCTGATTAATGAAATGTGAATGTCTATTTTACGGCCATTTCTGTGACACGGCATGATAACTCGTCACCTCCAATGATGAGGCCAATTGAAAGATGAAACACCCTTCAGACATAGCCGTGCTGGAAGTTAAGCTCAGATGCTAGACATCTGTAGCCAACTCCGTTAAAGTTAGATGCTGAAGATATACTTTTTTGATTACCTAATTATAAATACATGACATAAGAAAGACACATTATATGTACAGATGTAATAGAAATCTCCTTCAGATTAGATATAGACCCGTAGCAGTGATAGATAATTTCTTAATTTTATGTTTAATTAATTAATTAATTAATTAATAAATTAATTAATGATAATAATAATACTAAAAATAACAATTATTATTATTGTTACTATTATTATTATTAAACTAACATATTCACGCTTACTGTTACACAATTAATACATCAATACTTTCATATGTCAATTAAGGATACAAATTATACCATATGTGAAATTGGATTTTATATATCTCTGACTACATTTTTTAATTAGTTAGAACGATAGCCAAATAGAGATAAAGCAGCACTAAAAAGAAAAGTGAGTGGGTGAGTAAGTGTGTGAGTGAGTCGGTGGGCCACTGAGTGAGTGCGTCTGTCAGTGAGTAAGTCAGTCATTCAGTCAGTGAAGCAGTCAGTCAGCCAGTCTTTGGTTTGTTTAGTTTCGGACCTGTTCACATATGAACTACATTGCCGTCGACCTTTAGCTTGAAATAGCCCACATAAACAGAATACACTGTGATTCGACCACATTACCTGACATTCTGTGACGTAGTTCTCTATCGGTTATACAATAAGAGTATCCAATTATCTAACCACCAACTTCTAGGTGCCACTGATAGTGTTATTATAGTTTATTATAATACGTTTAATCATTATATAACACAACATCACCAAGTACCATTAAACGTATACAGGATCACATATAGACCACAAGTCCTGAAGATTGATGAACCCATACCAGTTGGGTATAAGACGGTGGCGTGTATAAGACAAATGGCAGGATATGTACAGTGGCTGTGTTTCTCTGTATCTGTGTCAGGAAGAACATGGAACTGTCATGTTTAGAGAAGAGTCCGGCTTGAGAATCGATCCGGAACATCCTCCACGTCTTGTCTTGGTCTGGGTCATGATGTTTATCTTGTCTTGGTCTTTGGTTTGGTTAATGACGTGATCTGTGTCTTGGCGTGGTATGTGTTTTAACCTGGGACATTGCGTGCATCTTAGGCTGTTTTATGGTTTATGTTTTAGGGTAGGGCATGGTCTGTGTATTGGCCTGTTACACGATATGTGTCTTGGCATGGTATATGTCTTAACCTTGGATATTGTGTGTATCTTAGGCTGTTTTATGGTTTATAGTTTATGGTAGGACATTGTCTGTATATTGGCCTGTTACATGATATGTGTCTTGGCATGTGAGATCATATGTATCTTGCCCTGGGAGATGGTTCTAATAATCCCATTCTAAGATATCTTTAATATATTATTTCTATCATTCGTTTCATGACTTTATCAACTATCATATCATATTTATTTATCATATCTCATGGCCCAGTAGATAGTGTATCACATGGAAGAATGTTGACAATAAAACAATGAACGTAACATATCGAAGTTACTGAGTACAAATCGACACTTTACCCTTAAATCGATTACTCTTAGTACAATCGGGAAAAGATAATGAAAATATGATATTACTTAGTGAATTGTGTTTTACGACCACCTTTGTGTACATGTTAGGTTAAATGGGCCGAGCGACCTTCAAAGGTAATGAGGCGAAATGAAAGATGAAACATCCTTTAGAAATTTGAATTCAGGTTGTAGTGATCTGTCATGAACCACACTACCAGTTAGACGACGGAGACACTCCGATATCTTCCTGGGAGAACACTATATTTAGAGGTATACAATTATTGACGCCTTGTTGTTTTTGTTATTGAGTAAACAATAACATGAAACGAAGACAAAGATGAAACAACCTGTATATATGCCCAGGTAGAGATTCCACCCGAGGCGCTAGTGATCTGTGCTTCAACGGGCTACTAGTTAGACCACGCGAGCGCCCTTCGTAGGAGGAGGAGTATCCCAAATAGTAGAGACAGTGATAGTAATAGTTGTTGTTATTGTTGTTATTATTATTTTAGTTGTCGTTATCGTTGTTGCTGTATTGTTGTTTTGTCATGTTGTTGCCGTTGTTGTTGTTGTTGTTGTTGTTATTCTAGAAGCAATAACGACAGCAGTTGCAAGTTTTGATATTACTACTCAAACTACCATAGTGATGTCGCAGTTGGAGATAACGATGGTGGCGATGATGATATGATGACGATTTTGATAATGATGGTGATGATGATGTCATTATCACGTTATGGCTAAATTCGTTTATATCATTTAGTGTCGGCATCGAAGCCGAAAGCCTCTAGCGTCATATCATATCCGACAAAAACAAAACTGACGTCCAAACAGACGCTAAATGATTGTACTACATCTTAACCAACAATATTCCCTGATTATTTATCATATTTAATGTTTCTTCTTGTTTACTTCTCTATATAGTGTTGTTAATATTCAATAATTCATCTTTTTCAAGTGATCTTAACTTTGGGAAACAATGGTTTATGTTATTTGTTGTTTTTGTTTATCTTAACACATCTTCCTACCTGTCTTGGATTTTTATTTCATCAAGGCATCTATCTATCTATCTATCTATATATATATCTATCTATCTACCTATCTATCTATCTATCTATCTATCTATCTATCTATCTATCTATCTATCTACCTCATGATCATATATATATTATATATATATATATATATATATATATATATATATATATATATATATATATATATATATATAAATAACTATCTATCTATGCCACCAGTCAGCATTTTGTTTCGTTCATCCTCTATTTATATTAGATTTCTTCAGTAAGAGCCCCAATAGATGACCATTATACATTCAGCAAAAACTAGAAATAAACACGTTTTGGTAAAACAGACAACTTTCGTTGGATTTTATTTACACCAACATAAAAACTATCTATCTATCTACCTATCTATCTATCTATCTATCTATCTATCTATCTATCTATCATCATTCGCTATATATGTATATATATATATATATATATATATATATATATATATATATATATATATATATATATATAAATAACTATCTATCTATGCCACCAGTCAGCATTTTGTTTCGTTCATCCTCTATTTATATTAGATTTCTTCAGTAAGAGCCCCAATAGATGACCATTATACATTCAGCAAAAACTAGAAATAAACACGTTTTGGTAAAACAGACAACTTTCAAGATGGATTACATTTACACCAACAGAAAAACGATGTAGCATCGGTTCAGTTGCTGTTTTCTCTTTTGTTGTTGTTGTTGTTGGTGCTGCTGCTGTTGCTGTTTATCATCAAACAGTCTATTTTATCTCCGAAGTTCTTATATGTCATACCTTTTCCCTCCACAAATTGCCCTCTTACCCGATAACCATCGTAAAACTGTCTCGGATTTGCTGCCGAATAAAATAAGGGACTTACCTCAATTCGCGAAAACTTATTTCCGAATTATATTCTTCCTTCCCCGACGGACGTCACGAGTTGAGGCAAGTTGAGGATCAGTGATGTCAGAACTGGCATAGACCAGTTACTTGTTCGTTATCACTCCGCGAGTTTGGATATCGATTTAGCTTTACCGACGTCGTAGTTCCTCCAGAACGACCAGCTAATGCAGTCACTGGAATCACCTGACACAGTGTCAGAGGGTTGTGTGAACCGGGGTCCTTCTCAGGCATGTGTCTGCATCTCTCTCTCTCTCTCTCTCTCTCTCTCTCTCTGTCTGTCTGTCTCTCTTTGTGTGTGTATGTGTGTATGTGTGAGCGTGTGTGTGTGTGTGAGCGTGTATGTGTATGTGTGTGTAGGTGGGTCGGTGGGTGGATGAGTGGAGTGGGGGCGTCAGTGTGGATGGTTTTCACATAATTACAACCATTTTGTAATCCAATCGCTTTCTGGGGGTGTTTAAGTTTCGCCGTTTGTATCCGCTTACGTCTCCGAGTTCGTTGTCGATCGCATTATTTCCATAGATAACAATCTATTAACGCGCCGTTTTTGTTATCATTTTGAGTGTATGGAATTAAATGAAAAAGAAATCTATGACATTAGCACTTTTAGTTACCTTGTTTCGTCTCACAAACGTTAGCTGCGAAATGACATAGAAAATGTATACATTTTTCTTTGGCTAACACTTTAAGTTAGGGAAGAGATGATCGTAATAAGATAATAGATTACTCTGGGATGACGGCAATGACGATTTAATTGAGAGGTGTACTGACAATAACTGATGATGCGACCATTAAGTAGACTTTGAGCTCTTCTTTGTTTATTTCCGTTTTATGACAATTATTTCTCAAGCCGACATGTATCACGTGCCCAGTAGGTTTCTGTTTTTTTCACAGAAATTAAAACAAATCTTGTTTCAACGACTTGGCTGAATATATATATTGACCAGTGACTCCTCTTCACTTTATACTTTTTTTTCAGATATAATGGAATTGTTTCTTCTTTACGAAGCATGAAATTGTTGTGTTGTTGTGTCCAGATGGCGCTTCATGGGTACTACGTCATCGTGATGATGTCGGCTTAAAGTCAGAGTGAGAAATAATTTGTACCTTCCCTTTCAAGAGGAATGGCGCGCATTAGCAATTGCGTGATACATGCGTCCTAATTAAGCAATATCTCAATTATATGCTTCCTACTTGCCTTATTAACCTTTACCTGGTTAATGTTAATAACCAGGTGCGTGGTCTCCAATCGGATTAATAAAAGCTCCGGACAAACATCAAAAGCAAACATATTACATCTCTAAGACCTGCATACTTTCTGGAAGACATACGCCTAGGATGATTACATTTTTCATTGTGTTTGGTTTATTAGCGGATTGCTGAATCAATTTATTTCAGCGCGATTTCACATAACAGAGAATAATATAATATGTGTCAATTGTCAAACATATCTAACACTTTGTGGGTTTATGTCTGATCTGTTAAGAAATAGGTGGCTTAAAAATTAAAACTAAACCTAAAGACAATATCTCGTCATCATCACTTGGTAGTAAAATTATTGATGGAAAATGGTCCTTCGTTTATCACTCCCTCCCCATCTCTCCCCTTCTTATTCTCTCTCTCTCTCTCCTCTCTCTCTCTCTCTCTCTCTCTCTCTCTCTCTCTCTCTCTCTCTCTCTCTCTCTCTCTCTCTCTCTTTCTCACTCACTCACTCTATATGTCCATCTCTCTATTTATCTATCTGTCTATCTATCTACCTACCTAATATATATATATATATATATATATATATATATATATATATATATATATATATATATATATATATATATATGCTTTTAAGATTTTGTAATATAAACTTTATTAGACCGCTATGCTGTACGCCGATGAATTCAATGAGAAGTTTTAACATTAAAATAAATTTTGGTGCTGGTTACAATACTAATATTATATGAGCTATTGTTGCATTATATTCATATAGTGTATAATGCAAAACTTTAAATTATTAAATTATTCGCGGATTTCTTTATTTGTCGCCTTTATGTCGAATTATACTTATTTTTTAAAATTTTTACTTGATATTAAATTTTGAGGTTTTTTGCTTTTAAGATTTTTACGTTGATAAACTGCACCTAGGTTTGACATAAGAAGTTCGGCTAACTCGCAACCTTTGTTATATAGTGTATTTTCCGAACCATACTGTTATCTCCAGATTTGTCTGCATATCTGCCAATTTTCTTCTGTTGCTTATAACAAATATAAAGCAAAGTAACGTCTTTGTAATAAAACAACGGATGGTGAACGTATGATAAGGTATGTAAAACCTGAACAGAAATTGTAAATTCCAAACTGCGATTTCTAAAAACAGATTTCAGTAGAGCTTGGACACGTTAGGGAAAACGTCGTCTACGCAGGTGTTATGCTGTTTATAAACAAATGAAAATAAAAGGCTTTTCTAGTTTTGGTATGACTTTTCTAGATAACTCGTGTTTTAATGACCAAATAATCAAATCAAGCTCACACACACACACACACACACACACACACACACACACACACACACACACACACACACACACACACACACACACACACACACACACATACACAACACACATACACACACACACACATACATACATATAATACATACATACAAATAATATATAATATATATATGTGTGTTTG
>JAODUP010000830.1:0-10000 GCA_025642065.1 Paralvinella palmiformis
TGTTCCCACATACAACCAAGGTGAATTTTATATCCAAGTTGTTATATAAAATACACCAACCGCGCGAGCTGTGGCATTGGACACAGCTCTCGCGGTTGGTGTATTTTCGAGATGCGATGCAGTGTTTCTTTTCCTGAGTCAGGAGTACTTATAATGCTTTAAGAGCGTACTCTGCCTGCTACAGTCATTTAAATGCTGGATAACCAGGCCAAACATCTAATCGGCGTGCCTCCAAAGACGCAAATAGTACATGGATTATACAGCTCTAGATCAACTTTTCTTGAATGCAGGGACCGGGAAATATAGTCTCCACGCATAGAAAACGGAACTTTCTCAACCGCAGCATAATATGCCTTGTGATATTTACTGGAGGGACAAATACCTCATAAATATACAAATCCAATAAACACTATGACCTACTCGTCACTATTATAACAATTTACATCGGCGCTTTAGCAGACCGTTATGGCGGAATTGCCGTTCTATATATTAACATTTTCAAATCAGACCTAATGTCTGCTATACAAACTATAATTATAATATAGGGTTTTATTAATGACAAGGAGACTAAAGTTAGCCTTGAATGTCATAGTACAGACTGGACATAACTGGACCTAGGAAAGATAATTCTATTCCCACAAACAACTAAGGTGAATTATATATACAACTAAACTTGTTATATAAAACACACCAACCACACGAGCTGTGTCCAATGCCACCGCTCGAGATGCGATGCAGTGTTTCTATTCCTGAGTCAGGAGTACATGCTTTAAGAGCGTACTGTGTCTGCTACAGTCATTTTTAAATGCTGGATAACCAGGCCAAACACTTAAACGGCGTGCCTCCAAAGACGCAAATAGTGCACGGAATATACAGCTCTAGATCAACTTTTCTTTGAACGCATGGACCTGGAAACAAACAGTCTTCACGCACAGAAAAGGGAACATCTCAACCGCAGCATTACATGCCTTGTGATATTTGATGGAGGGTGAAATACCTCATAAGCATACAAATCCAATAAATGTTATGACCAACTCGTTACTAACCCTTTATATCAAATATTACAAAATCGGTAAAAAGAAAACATGAACCTCAATCTCTGGTACGGGCAATGTGTATTTTAGCTGTGTATAATAAATAATAAGGCACAGGCACAGAGAATCTCGAACCGTGACAATTTATGACAAGCAGATTAGAGCTAATCTTGAATGTCATAGTACAAACTGGACATAACTGGACATAGGAAAGATAATTATATTCCCACAAACAACCAAGGTGAATTATATATACAAGTAAACTTGTTATATAAAACACACCAACCACGCGAACTGTGTTCAATGCCACCGCTCAAGATGCGATGCAGTGTTTCTATTCCTGAGTCAGAAATACTTATAATGCTTTAAGAGCGTACTGTGCCTGCTAGAGTCATTTAAATGCTGGATAACCAGGCCAAACATCTAAACGGCGTGCCTCCAAAGACTCACATAGTACATGGAATATACAGTTCTAGATCAACTTTTCTTGAACGCACAGAAAACGGAACTTTCTCAACCGCAGCATAATATGCCTTGTAATATTTGCTGGAGGGTCAAATACCTCATAAGCATACAAATCCAATACATTCTATGACCTACTCGTCACTAACCCTTTATATCAAATATTACAAAATTGGTAAAAAGAAAACACGTACCTCAATCTCTGGCACGGGCAATGTGTGTTTTAGCTGTGTATAATAAGGCACAGGCACAGAGAATATCGAACCGTGAATTCAAACTCTGGACGTTTCTTCAGGGGACTGAATCCAGAGTGGCGACCTTTCTTGCTGAGACATGTGTAATGTCTCACCAGTCCCTAAGCCGCCAAGCAAAATCAAATTAATTTCATTATATCATAGTTACAAATTAACCCGCGGATCAACCTCTCTAAATTGAGAAATCATTATTTTTCTTAAAAGCTTACGTTGGTACACAAAAGACACAAACGAATAAAGACGTACAAGGAGACATGCACTCATATACACACACTTCCCACAATTATATCCACTGTCGCTGTAGTACCATTCAAAGCAATATTATATAAACCATATTATATAAACCAGTGGCGACTTTTCTTGCTGAGACATGTGTAATGTCTCACCAACAACACATGTGTGTCTGTGTGTGACTGTTTAATGCTTGCAAGACGCTATAAATTTCATTATATCATAGTTACAAATTAACCCGCGGATCAACCTCTCTAAATTGGGAAATCAGTATTTTTCTTAAAAGCTTACGTTGGTACACAAAAGACACAAACGAATAAAGACGTACAAGGAGACATGCACTCGTATACACACACTTCCCACAATTATATCCACTGTCGCTGTAGTACCATTCAAAGCAAATAACAATTCACTTTTAACTGAGTTCTGACGAAATACCACGAAGTCTAGATGATGACGATGATGATTGATGTTGTACGGCCACTTTTGTGCACATGGTAGGCTAAATGGGCCGAGTGACCTCCAAAGGTAATGAAGCAAAGTCAAAGATGAAACACCCTCCAGATATTCCCACGCTAGATTCGAACTCAGGTGGTAGTGATCTGTGATCCAACGCGCTACTAATTAGACCATTGAGGCGCCCCGCTAAGTCCAGTATACTACTAAACAAGTAGTAGACGAGCTGTTATTTCTTGGAAACAATATAACTTTTGTTTAGAATCATAGATTATGTGCTAGATGCACATTCCGAAATGAAACTATTGTTGTGGACAACTCATTAGCCAAAGACGCTATAAGCTGGATGTATGTAGATGTCGGCTGTACACCTCAAATAATGTATCAGAACATTCTGTGTTGGGTCAAACGTTCGATTGAAAACTTGATAATACGGTAATATTTTGAATACCCTTGAATTATCTTTAGATTTTAGAAAATGCAAAATTCTACACAGTGTACATTTGTTGTAAATGAAATTATCCCGCACTACCGAAATAATGATACCAGTGTTCTTGTCACTTTCTTAGACACCCGACGGGGTTTCGAAGAAATAAATGTTATCAGAATATTTAACTTGCATTTCAAGCGACAGATGTTTTTGTATTTTATGCAAATCAGATAAAAGAATTTCAATCTGGTTCCTCTATGTCAGTAGACTGGGATTATGTCGGCCATACCTTTCACAGTTTACCTTCATGAATTTATATTTTGTTAATCTCCAACGGTGTCTTGTAACGAAGTAAACCTACTTCATTACTCTACTTAAGTAGGTTGTTTCAAGTAACTGGAAGTAACGAAATGATATTTGAACTAAGTACATTTACTTGTAACAAAGCAGTTTTATTTCCAGTAACACTACTTTTTACTTCGTTATTTTCGTTTATTTCGCAATATTTTCTTTACTTATTTCGTCATAACGCTTATGATTTGAGAGACAGTTGCTGCCAATTATCATCTGTTCGTCTGTAGACGCAATTAAATTTGTTCACTCTTGTGTGCTGTGTATTGGATTTTCACACTTACTTTTTTCTTTTTAATCAAGTAGATTTTTACAACTTTACCTTTATTTTTACTCAAGTACAAAATAAAAGTAGTTCAGTCACCCCAGTTCATCTCTCACGAGACATTGATGTTAAATTTTAACGAAATCATATGCTAAAAGATATTGTTACACTCCTTGCTCCAAACCTATCGATGTAAACATACATGTTCAATGAACTTAACTTCCTGCAGTATGTGAGGGTGTATTTAATTCATCCCAAAGCAAGCAATTACATTCTGCTAGAGGGTCTCCAAACGTAATGCTCCTGTTAATACCACTGGCCAAAATTATACCATGCATCAGGTACAAGATTGATTATATATCTTCAATGCTAAAGTATGTATAATTAAGTCAATTTATGTCAGACCGACTTTGATAGCCTATAGAAAATATTTAATGCATACTGAATTCCATTGTAGGATTCCGGTCTTTGTGATAAGAATATTAAAAATATTAACATGAGCAACATCGAAAAGGTTTTCCGTTATCTTAAATATTGATAACAATTGACCTATCACTATTATCAATATTAATATTAATCACTATTTCCCCAAATAGTTTTGTATTTGATAACTCAGAATTAAACAGTAAGTTAAATACACTTGGCATAATATATATATCAATATATATTTATATATATATATATATATATATATATATATATATATATATATATATATATATATATATATATACAGAGAGAGAGAGAGAGAGAGAGAGAGAGAGAGAGAGAGTCCCTATAACATTGGCAGAGTTCTGCAGAGGTAGCTCTTTACTATTACAAAGCTCCTTGGGTCCAATGTCCCATTAAAAGCATATATTAAAGTACTGAAAGCAGAGAACTAAAATAAGAATTACGACAACTTCAGACTTAGTTATATTGCTAAATAAAACTAAAATGGCTCCGTTACCCTGGAACCAATATGTTGTGGTTAGATATAGATCCAGTGTGTGGAATTAGTGGATCTACTCTCGACACAGATTCCCAAATGGAACTCGTGATCTGCATACTTAATTAGGGGGTAGTTTCGACTTGTGGGTGTCTGACAATGGTTGCTGTACACCATAAAGAATTGATAAGATCATTATTCAGATGTTGGATCAGAAACAGTTTTTCGCAGAAAATCCTTTCTGACAGGAAGAGACATTGTTATTACTATTTCGTGGAGTTACAAAGATAGAAACGACATTACACCATTGTGCTAATGTTCCCATGGTTTATTTTTCTTTAGCATCGTTCCTATAGGTCGATGTTTCTATAGTTCAATGTGACGACATTCTAGGTTTAGTCATATATAATAATATCGAGGGAAAGGATAGATTTATAAATACTGAATATTTTTATTGGAAGCTAAAGTTTCAGTGTTTGCTGAATACATGTCAATTCCTGATAAAAGATTTATACTAGACTAAATCAAAGTATTTACAAGCAATACACTATACATTTTGCTGAAAACCTTTATTATCAGTAGCATTTTCAGACAGATAAACAAAACTATTCCTTTGAGAACCTTTGAGGACCAAACTAATGGCTTCAATTGTAGTTACGCATGCAGTTCATGTGTTTCATTTAGAGATATATGTGGACAGTGAGTCCAGTAATTCCCTACACTAATCCTTTAACTATATAAAAACATTGTTCCATTAGTAAATTAGATTGACATAATGTCCGACTAAGCAATGCAGTCAGGCCATGAAATGACCGTGATAATTCTTTCAGATACATATCTAATGGAAGGAACATATCTGCTTTAACAACAGAGATCAAAGAGTACTTCTACAACGGTAGACCAGAGAGAAGATAGCACCAAGGGTTCGCAATATCAATGTATCTAATTTATTCAACGCTAACAGTTGGAAGTTGGCAAGAGTTGGGGGAAACACACATAAAATTAGTTGGCCATTGATTGATTGAGTGAGTGAGTGAGTCAGTCAGTCAGTCGGTTAGTCAGTCTGTCAGTCAATGTATCAGTGAGTTGGTTAGTCAGTCAGTGAGTCAGCCATATAATCAGAAGGTTGAGGTCCATTTATCAGTATATTGTCTGAATTATCAATCTTTGAGGAATAAAGCCATACCTGTGGCTGATTATGTTGTATCACAGGGTATTGCTGTATTAACTTTATTGAAAGGTGCCTGAAACTGACACTATTCAGCAGACCATAAATGACTTGGTTCCTACAGGTTATAAATTTAATCATATTCCTGGAAAAAGCGGCAGACACTGAGGTAAAATTGGTATACACTACAAATCAGGACTGGCTGTTAGTGAGTAAGCCGGAGACAACAGAGATATATACCCATTTTGAAAACATGGAGTATGCCATAAATATAGGTAAGGTTACGTCACCTCTAGATAATCGTCATAGTAGGAATTCCTTCAATTTGTGTAACTTGTGTCACTACCAACAAAAGTAAATCATTTGGTTATCATCTGGTTGTAGAGTTCGTTATTAATATGGACAAGCCCAATTGCATACGAAGAATGATTATATACAGAAAGTATCATGGCATAAACATTAAAGACCTGTTGGGGGGATTTAGTCGTCTAATTACCTCAATAACTGTGAGAAATCAGTTGATGAGCTGGTAGAAGTCTGTAACAAAGATATCCAAAGCATCCTTAATCACCATCCTCCTTCTTGCTCTAAACTCATCAATTTGAGAAAGGAAACCCCTTTCTACTCTGACAGGCTTAGATCTGCTAAGAAAATTCGGAGGAAAGCAGTGATATCTTAACGTCGAACTTTCTTAACGGTGCACCTTGAAATATATAGTATTCTCTATATGAAAAGTTAATACACTACTATTCCAGGAAAAGAAGCGTGTCTATTCCACAAAGTTAGAAGAATGTGAAAAAGGTCAAAAGAAACTCTTCAAATTAATTTTGAACTTTATGGAAAGTAACCGAAATGAAACAAGTTACCTCTGTTGTTCTGCTGGCGGAAATGACCAGCAATTTCTTCATGAGCAAATCAACAATCATCAGTAATAAGATTATATCAGATTCTAAATAATACCTGTAATATATCCATGGATGTGGATATTATGTTTATTGCGAAAATACTCAGTTTCGACTAGCTTCTGAAGTTAAGGGCAAGGAAATAATCAACAACTCTCCGAACAATTCACTGCCCACTTGGCTTCAGACACAAATGTGTGGATCAACTTCTGCGACTGATAACATCCATCAAAAATAGGTCAAATGGGTCGATTGTAATGAACCTCCATGGCCCAGCTGCTTAAGAGATCCGAGTTGAAAAAGGATGACATGAAGAATTATCGTCCTATTTTTAACCTTCCTTTCATCTCCAAACTTTTTGAAAAGGTAGTAGCAAGGCGTGTAGAATAGCACTTAGAGCACAACGACATCCATGCCTGTAATCAATTTGTTTATCGTACAGGTCATTAAACAGAAATTGCTCCCTTGAAACGGCACGACCACGTTCGTGAGGCTGTTGATGAAGCCTGCATGAGTGCATTAACTATGCATGATTTATCTGTAGATTTTGATGAAATCGATACTACGGAAGCACTTAGAAATTTCCTTTCGCATCACGGAAAATACCATATCCTGGGTACTGTCGTATCTCGCCGACAAAACTCAGTATTTTTACAGCCGCGGATAAAACATCACCAGATTTCCCTTCTCATTTTGATGTACCAGAGATACCCGTTTTAGGACCAAATAATTACCGTCTGTCTACCAAACGAGTTAGTGTAATTATTGAAAGGCATACCATTAAACATTATTGTTATACCGATTATACTCAAGTCTACATCGCTTTAATGCCATTTGATAAATGGGATGATATTTCATCTTCAACTGAAGTTTGTAGTGCAGATTAAAGTATTTGATTCTCATATTTTGTGTTACAGTACATTTTATCTTAAACCTTTACTTCTACTTTAACTTCAATTACTTTTAGAAGGTAATGATACTTTTAATCAAGTAGATTTTAACAAGTTTATTTGTATTTCTATTCAATTCCTTTTGAAAAGGCTTACTTTTACTTTTACTCAAGTATAAAATAAAATTAGTTCAGTCACCCCAGTGTATCTCTCACAAAACATTGATGTTACATTTTTACGACATCTTAGGTTAAAATACTTTATTATACTGCTTGCTCCAAACCTATCTATTTAAACTTATATTTTAAATAAATGACATTAACCTCCTGAAGCATGTGATGATGTATTTATTTCGCCCAAAAGCAAGCAACTACATTTTGGTAGAGGCTCTCCAAACGTAATGCTCGCGTTTAATGTAGTGTGGAAACTAACGCAATAATATCATTGGCCAAAATATTACCGCGTCAGATACAAGATTGTTTACATAATTTCAATACTATAGTAGATATGATTCAGTCCAATTTCTGTCTCACCGCCTTTGATAGGTTATACCAAATATTTAATACTTACTGAATTCCATTTTAGGATTCACGTGTTTGGGATTAAAATATTTGAAAATATCTATCAATATGAGCAATATTTTATGTTGAAAGATCGTTTGTAGCTTAATGAACCTGACAATCACAAACCATTGTAATTTGATATCGTATATTTAAGATTATATACAGCGAACGGTACATCTATAGCACCCAATTATCTAATAATATCAATCAGCATATGTAGTCACATCTAGGCCCATTTGTTGGTCTTTTATAATGCCTTATCATTAATCTGGTGTGTACCACAAACATATGTATATAATATCAACATAAACAAGTTTTCCCTTATCTTAAATATTGATAACAATTGAACTATCATCCCTATAACTCTTTCAAAATAGCAAGCGTATATGTAAGCTACTGTACAGAGGTAGCTCTTTACTATTCCAAAGCTCCATAAAAGGAAATATTAAAGTACTGAAAGCAGAGAACTAAAATAAGAATTACGACAACTTCAGACTTAGTTATATTGCTAAATAAAACCACAAATGGCTCCGTTACCCTGGAACCAATATGTTGTGGTTAGATATAGATCCGATGTGTGGAATTAGTGGATATACTCTCGACACAGATTCCCAAATGGAACTCGTGATTTGCATACTTAATTAACGGGTAGTTTCGACTTGTGGATGTCTGATAATGGTTGCTGTACACCATAAAGAATTGATGAGATCATTATTCAGATATTGGGTCAGAAACGGTTTTTAATTGAAAATCCTTTCTGACAGGAAGAGACATTGTTATTACTATTTCGTGGAGTTACAGAGATAGAAACGACATTACACCATTGTGCTAATGTTCCCATGGTTTATTTTTTCTTTGGCTTCGTTCCTATAAGTCGTCGTGAAAGCTAAGTGAAAACTAAAATGTCCCCATGGAAAGATTACTTAGTTGTCACCAGAATATTTCGAAAGCCAAATGACTCAAACGTTATATGTTCTAATACAGTCTTAAATCTTTCCCGAATACCTCGACTTGAGCAATAGGAATTAGTATCTAAACCAAAGGTGAACATTATCTAGTAAACAAACACACAAACAAACACACACGCACACACACAACTGCTGATTTTAATGTAGTTGAAATGCAATGACGAAAATCAGGCTTGAAAAACCAAGCTTGCAAAATGGTTGTCGCCAGAAATCGCCAGCAATAATGGGAAAAGAGTCGTTTAGAAAATGCTAATACAGATACTTAACATATGCCCATCTGTTTTCACTCTGTAGTTGAATAACAACAAGAAATAATGCATAATTGACAGACGCATTAAGAAGGAACTAGTCATTATATTCCCGATTTATGATTCTCTGCCTATTATCTTTTACGCTTGCAATTACAGTTATCTAATAGAATTGAGAAGAAAATGAATATTGTCATATTATCTGAATAACTTGAATTTCATCGTGTTGCCAAAATACCTTGATAAATATTGTTTTACAAACTGATTTGTTTCTAATATTGAAACATTTAAAGTCAATAAAATTACTGGTGATGCTGACACACTACAAGCGCTTTTACACTATTCAGTGCTAAAATAATTACTATTTCGTTTGAAATAACTCTTCGACTATAGATACCATAGAGGAACTGGGCCGAGATTTATCACAACTCACTCATTCACTCACTTCCTCCCTCCTTCCATATCCCCGTCCTTCTAAACCTCCCTCCCTCACTGATAAACTAACTAAGTGACTGGCTGACTTTACGAGCTGCAAGCTGTGTTACCGTTATGTAAATACAAGTCATTCTAACCATAAGTGCAATCTCCTATGTCGTCTACCGTAACAGAAGTATTCTTTGATCTCATTCGTTAAAGTAGAGATATTCCGATCATTTGATATAGATCTGAAAGCATTATCGCGGTCATTATGTGTCTTGCCCGAGTTGTTTGGCTGGATATTAAATCGGTTTAGTTTCGAGCGGAACAGCGTTTGTTACCTTGTTGAAGGCTTAGTCTTGGGAATTACGAGGCATACAATATCCACACTTAACTGGAAACTGCATCCATGAACTGCATGTGTAATTGCCAC
>JAODUP010000830.1:15000-140000 GCA_025642065.1 Paralvinella palmiformis
CGTACTGTGCCTGCTACAGTCATTTAAATGCTGGATAACCAGACCAGACACCTAAACGGCGTCCCTCCAAAGACACAAATAGTACATGGAACATCTCAACTGCAGCATAATATGCCTTGTGATATTTTCTGCAGGGTCAAATACCTCATAAGCATACAAATCAAATACATACTATGATCTACTCGTCACTAACCCTTCAAGTATTACAAAATTGGTTAAAAGAAAACACGATCTCTGGCACGGGCAATGTGTGTTTTAGCTGTGTATAATAGGGCACAGAGAATCTCGAACCGTGAATTCAAACTCTGGCTTGTGTGTGTTTGTGGGAGTATATATATATATATATATATATATATATATATATATATATATATATATATATATATATATATATATACCAACTACCTCAACAAAAGCAATTATGCCCGAAAAAGCATTATCGCTCCCAAGAGTATAAATCCAAAACATTGTTATACAGCTAGACGTCTAAAAAGAGATAATAATACAGTCATGGCCACGTTATCTTGTGATTTCCCCCGATGTCAACTTACAATAACTAACAGCTAAGCGACAAGGAGTCCTCTAACAAAACGGAAATGATAGTCTTTGGCCGAACATTTTCACTTTGCTAACTGCCGCCACCAAAAGTGGTTTATTTAGTGACAATGAGCTTGAAAATAGCAAATATGACTGGCCAGTTGAGGCTTAGTAGCATTAGAGAACTATATAACAATGATACATACTTGTTTGTATCAAGTCTTAATCAAAGTGAATACATACATGAAGCACAGAAATACAAAACTATTGCAAAGTGACTGTTATAATGTGATTCTTATTTATTGTTCAAATACGATATAATATGCACAATAACATTATTGCTACAATAATTATTTATTTCAAAATTAAATTTATATGGATTTGTTGTTGGTTTATAAAAGTATAAGTATGCCTATTCCACATATTTTTATTTTTAAATTTGTCATGAATGTTTTTAATGTTATCTAAGGGGAGATACATTATTTAAACAATGCGTCAGGTATCCTCCTTTTCAACATTCTATATGCGTTTGCTTTTATTAGAATGATGTATTATGAATGTTTAAATAATTGAATTGAATCGTGATTATTATTGCTTTGAACTGACGAACATAAATTATCATTTAGATTGTTGTTCTTTCGGAAGAAATATGCCAAGCACATATAATGTTGTTCTAGTGGGGATAAAATAAACAAAATGTTTAATTTCCATTGTTCTATTGTAACATTAATTGTTTACAGTTTATTTAGTACGATTTAAATTAGCGAGTTGATAATATTTAACGACCCTAAAGGTCATTTAGCATCACCTGTTAATGCCACTTCAACGACATACAAGAGTAACCCACGTCAAATGAATGTAAGATGAAGTGCATGACTTTGTAATAGCCGAATCATTGTTTTGGATTATCCTGTTCGGCGTAGCATTAAAATGATATTACTACAAATAAAATAATAATAATAATAATAATAATATTAATAATAATATACATACATACACATAGCAATCTCCTACTTGACCATTTGTTCGTTTTTACATCTACCTGATTAATTCGTGCATTTAGTCACCCAAGTTATATAATATGGGATGTATAATACATAGAAATAGTGACTTTGTCAGATTACTGATTAAGAAAAAAGTCGGAGAAATTACGTGTGGGAAAAACCAGTTCTTCCCAAGACACGTCAAGTGATTTAGCGTATTATACGAGACGAGGTTTAATATGATATTATTAAAGGTCGTTTTATTTGTTCGTTGTATTCGGCATAGGCAAGAGTTAATTAATTAGAATATTGTTGTCTTTTTTTGTAATTAACCTTACCAAGTATGCGTGAACATGGCGAAATAAATCTTTAAAATATATCAACAGTTCTTTATTAATCTGGGCGTTTGCCATCTTAATGTTCATCTCCAACTAGTATTCTAAAGCGGGGGCCAATAGAGACGGACATATTTTACGAAAGGTTATTTATTACTATGGCAACGACAATAAATATATCATTTGCCAATTGTCAATTCGAATTATAAAAAAAAATTGCAGATACATGGCAATTGCAAGTACAGAGCCCTAATCGATTTGTTGATAATAGAGCAATAAAATCCAAGAACTAAATATAGTCCTATGGGCCTACACACGTAACTCTTACCACCGAGGACTATGTGTTCACACGTTTTGAACGCATGACACATTTAGTGAATAGTGGTGATGGTTTATTTTGAAATTTTATGTTTGTTTCCTTTAATCTTGATTGCTGAACATGAACTTAGCTCCATTATCTGATAACCTTGTTCACCTGTTGTCCTAAAGAGTACTCATATAATGCTAATATTACATTTCAAAAAGAGAACGATTATATATATATATATATATATATATATATATATATATATATATATATATATATATATATATATACGTTCTCTTCCGGTAAACTGTGGAAGCTAGATTGTAAATATATATATATATATATATATATATATATATATATATATATATATTTTTTATTTATTTATTTATTTATTTATTTATTTATTTATTTATTTATTTATGATTTATTTCATTGTTTTCGAAATTCTTCCTTCGCAGAATTTGGCAGAATTAAATATTAGATTATTTATGCGACGCTTGAACAGTGCGTGATTCCGAGGTCGCGTACACAATAAATTAACATCTAACAACATTTGCATGGATTTCTAAATTCACGATATTTTAGGGATTTGCAATAACAGATCGATTTTCAAATTCTAGTAACACTTTATACAGCATCCATTATTTAAAATATAACAATTTTTATTTATTACTAAAAATAGGATTGTTTTTCTGGAAAAGTCGGTTTTCATCTCTCAAGAAGAACAATCGCTGTCCCGCACCAGACCGGATGTTATGATAATAAATTCTAAACATCTGATGACGAATAATATGAACACAAAAATATTTTTATCTCAAATATATAAGTTTCAATATAACTATCATGTTCTAATAGAATAACAAAATGTTACGTTATTTAGAAAGGTTTTGTCAGACTCGTCAACAAGCTGAATAAATATTCATCGGCCCAACAACGGTCCCCATAACTGTTTTACAACTTTTCACTTGGGCTTTATTGTGCTAAATATTACTTAAGAGTGATATATTGCAAAACTATAATTACAACTTGTGGACAAAGGCAAATAAAATATTATTTATTGACAAAATATGTGTAGCATAATAAAAACTGCACACTTTTATTTAAATATTATGCTTTTATAATTGTGATATGGTAACCTGCTATTAACTTGATTGTGACGTTATGTATTATTAATAAACCGCAACAATCTTTTAAATTACCAACAATTTTTGTATCTCGGGGGATAAGGGTTCATGTAGCTATTATCTAACGCTTATACCCAAATAAGAAAAATGGCCTGAAATCTGTAGATTTTTTCGAGGAGTTTTCGGAATTTATTGACTCTGTTGATATTATGTGATTCCAATGTACGCTGGGATTCCCCGAGGAATGCAGATACCAAACAACTGACTGAAATTCTTAGATATGCCAATCTCAGGCAGCGTGTTCAACAAAGAACACACAAACATGGTCACATCTTAGATCTGGTCATCTCCCGTGATGATGATAATTTCATCAAGGATGTATTTGTGTCTTCCATGCTGTCTGATCATTTCCTTACTAACATTGATGTATCTTTCTAGAAACGGATTGTTTCAACTAAAGGTATTCCATATAGAAAATATAGATCGATTGGAAAGGAGGATTTTCTTGCAGAATTGTGGATCTTTCTCTAGTACTGGATCAACCGGATGATGTGGATCATCTGGTGGATCTCTATGATAGTACATTTGGTGACCTTGTAGATGAGTATGCACCTTTAAGAAGGACACGGCTTCCATAGCAAAATAAGGATATACAAGCTGCAAAGAGACATAGAAGGTATTGTGAGCGGTTGTGTATCAGTAGCGGTTTATGGGTTCATTATAAAATATTCAAGGTCGGAAAAATTAAAGTTATAAATACCCTTCCCTATGACAAATCAGAATATTAAAATAAAAAGATCAAAGCATGTAAAGGAACCAAAGGACCGGTTTCAGTGCTGTGAATAAAGTACTACATATAATTCAAACTGTCCATCCAAATATTATCAACTCAGATAAAGATATGGTCCATTGTTTTAATAACTTCTTCTTTCAAAAGATATTAAATATTAATGATGCTTTCAAAGATCCATGAAAGCTCCCCTTATAAAACATTTAATAAAAAACAGTTTATACTGTAATATTCTAAACAATTACAGACCTATTTCAGATCTTACATTTATACAAGTTATAAAAAGGGCAGTTGGTTTCCATCTAGACAATTATTTAATTAGTAATAACCTTAATATACTCTGCATATAAAAGTGGTCACAGCATTGAAACAGCCTTTGTTCGGGTCAAATATGATATTATGATGTCAATTGATCAAGGTAAACCAGTATTTCTTTTTCTTCTTTACAAGTCTGCTGCATTTGATACAATTGATCATAGTGTACTTTATTCCAGATTAAAAGACATGTTCGATCTGTCAGATAAAGTACTTGAATGGTTTCGATTAGATCTGGAACAATTATCCCAAGGAGTGACTGTTCATTGTAATTTATCTGATGTTTTCAGTTTTTGTTATCTGGTGTACTTCATGGGTCATTTCTTGGTTTTCTGGATTTCAATACCCATCTTCATTGGATTATTGCGCAGCGACAAAGTGTTAACTTCCACTTGTATGCTGATGGCACACAGCTGTATATATCACTGTTAACATATATAAACATGTCACATCAGTATGTTGAACTGCCTACTACCATCTTAAGAACATCCACTGTTTTAAAGCATTATTAACACAAGAGGCACTTGCAACTATATTCCATGCCTTTGTTAGATCTCGTATATACTATTTTAACTCCCTCTTATATGGTGTATCTGATTATAACATTAATTGCCTTTAGCGAATTCAGAACAGTGCCACTCGCATAGTGACAAATATTCGAAAACATCACCCCCATTCTTCAATAACTACATTGGCTACTTGTTAGACAGCGTATCCACTTTAATAATTTGTATAATAACTTATACATCTATTAATGACATGGCACTTTAATACCTGTGTGAACTGGTGTCTATTAGAAAGTCATCTCGAAAATTCAGGTCATCCAGTAAGACATTATTGCAGGTGCCTGTGTCTCGGCTCCAGTCATATAGTGATTGTGCATTTCGTGTTGGAGCCCCCACTTTGAGGAGTAGGTTACCGGCAGACATTAGAAATGGGCCGTCTCTTGAAATTTTAAATCTGCTCAAACAACACACCTGGTTAAGGTTGCTTTCACAAATAATAATAGAATAATAATAATAGTATTTTATATAGCGCCTTCTTCAAATTGAATTGCTCTAAGGCGCTTTACATTTAAAACATAATTAAAACATAATCTGAGTTCATATAGCACAAAGACATTTTATACATAATAAACTGGTTTAAATATTATAAATAGGCTCATTTAATTAAGTGGGTTTTAAGAACCTTACAAAATATTTCTTTACTTGCTGAGAGTTTAATATGGTTTGTCAAATTATTCAACAGCCTGGAAACTGATGCTATTAAGGAGTTTTCTCCGTACATTCCTGTGTGGCTTTTTGAGACATTCAAAGGTGAATAGGACATACATCGCAACATTATCACTAGTATGTACTTTTGGATCAGATCGTTTAGATACAGAGATGGTGTTGACTTTGAATGTGTGAAACAGGACCTTGTATAGTGATCTGAAACGTACAGGAAGACAGTGCTGGAACAGAAGACAACTGGAACAAAACTTGTGTAGTATGATCCATTTAGTGACTGCATGTTATCAGACGTATTAAAGGTCACAGTTAAATTATGATTATTATAAAGCCAATATGAGATATGCTAGTTACTGATGAATGGGGTCCTTTGAAAATTCTAAATGTGTCATTGTTAAATAGTCTTTTAATAATTCCGATGAATTCCACAAGGTTGAATACTGATTACGGTGAATTCAATTCTTACGTAATAGCTAAATCATATATTTCGCTTGATAGCATTGTTGGAGACTTAATTATTCAAGACACCGAAGCCTTGATTTGCTTTTGTTTTTGGTAGGAGTTCTATTCAGTAAAAGATACAAATACCACGAAGATGGTATCATTTTGTATATGAATATAAAAACATATAATACTAGAACTTCATTAAATAAAACGTTTATTTTATTATACTTATTTCATTAAAACAACACACCCATATAAAATTTTACTACTATATTTTGAATAACTAAATTGAAACAATTATAGATCAGTCTGAATGTTTACAATGAAATAGTAAATTATTTATCCTTTTCAAGAAAGAGTTATATGGTAATGCATTACTTGATATCACTTTCAATTTTACGTACGTCAAGGGGCTCAAGCTTAGTGATGTGGAATCCAGCTTTAACATTGAGAGAATGAAATCAGGTAACAAAATCTATACAACAATATTTAATTCCATATATTTTTATCCATGTCAAATTAAAAGACGAAATCTGAGGCAACCATCATACGGAACCCCCAAATTTAGCTCGGGTCATTCTTTATTGGTTTGGGTCATTCGTTCTCCTGGATTGTATAGAATGTAAATCAGACAGGGGTGTGTCTTGGCACAAGGCAGGGGAAGGTCATAACTCGAGAGGCGATAACTTTGGCTGAGCTGTCTCTGCAGAATTCTAGATCACTTAATTCCTAAAATATAAATAAATAAACTAGTATTGCTTCTTTTCAGACAATTCTATTACGTTTTCATATTGAATTGTCGAAACATAAAACTGAAAACAGATCGCATCATCGACAGTTTTCGGACATCCAATTTAAAACTACAGAGAAATTCCTTATGCGTACAGATCCTGTCTAAGGACGGATCCCGTTTACGTATCATAAACCAAGTCCCAAATTTAAACCCCCCACGACTAACACGTCCTAATTCCGTTCTCAATATAATAATGTTGCGCCAAGGTCAATTTTTATCACCCCTAATGCGGAGAGTGCACTGTTTGGTGATGTCACAGCACGACAGAACCAACCAGAGAGCAGCATTCTTCATCACACAGGGGCGCCTCAGTGGTCTAGTTGACTCGCATTGTAACAAATACTAGAAAATATGATCATATTACCCCAATTCTTCAAAAACTACATTGGCTACCTGTTAGACAGCGTATCCATTTTAAGATTCTGTTAATAACTTATAAATCTATTAATGATATGGCGCCAGAATACCTGTGTGAACTGGTTTCCATTAGAAAGTCATCCCGAAAACTCAGGTCATCCAGTCAAATACTATTGCAGGTGCCAGTGTCTCGGCTCAAGTCATATGATGATTGTGCGTTTAGTGTTGCAGCCCCCACTTTGTGGAATAAGTTGTCGGCAAATATTAGAAATTCGTCGTCTCTTGGAAATTTTAAGTCTCTTCTAAAAACACACCTATTTAAGGTCGCTTTCACAGATAAATAATTATTATCTTTTAAATCATTACAGGGTTTTTACAGACATTATTTGGGGTATTATTAAATTACATATTATTTGTACAGCGCCTTTGAATGGCTCCTGCTAGTAAGGGCGCTTTATTAAATATACATTATTATTTTTTATTATTATTATATCACTACCACCTGGGTTCGAATCTTGGCGTAGGCATATCTAAGGGGTGTTTCATCTTTGACTTCGCTTCATTACCTTTAGAGGTCGCACGACCCATTTAGCTTATCATGTGCACAAAAGTAGCCGTGAAACACCAATAATCATCATCATCATCATCACACAGGGTTTTTTGCGAAACGTTATCACCATTCAATCGCCGCATTGCGTGCCTCTGCTTAGTTAACAACTCACTGACTGGCACAGCATGTTTTCATATGAATAAAAAACCGTTGAGCTTTTAATCTACCTTTAATAGAAAATGTCTACACAGTTATGTCAATCAGCGCGTATGTGTTTTAAATTAATTGACCACATCATGTCTGTCATCGTTCCTATGTCTCTATATGAATAGAAAACCGTTTAGCAATTTCAGCAATAGGCGTGTATTTTTTGTATACAAAAGTCCTCTGAAATCAGGTGAATGCATGTTATTTTAACTTGCTTTATTGAATCCACCACTATGTCCAAAATTACTCACTAATATCTCTCACTCGTTTACAAAATCAAAGTTATTTCTGATTATAAAAAACTATGGAAAAGCCATCGCCATTAGGATACTTCCCTGATACGGACACTTGACTGTAGTTCCTTCACTGTTCTTAATAGGGGAATGTTACTGTTATAATAATAATACTAATAATTAAGACAACAACAACAACAAAAACCGCCAAAGTATCAACACAGGGTATAATTATTGCAATATTTATTTTAATATTTTCATCCCGTAATTTTTTAGTATTAAGTGTAATCAATTTCAGCCTCGGATTAAAAATAACAGCACCAAACTCCCCATTTATATCCACTTTATATTTGTATAATTAATATCATTTTGTTATGTTTCGTTGAGAACATTTCTCGATTCCTTCACTATGGACACATTAATTTATCCTTGCTAGTCAATAAAGTGGTTTATGCATTATTGGATTAGCTAGCCACCCGATGAATTAATATTGTTAAATATATTTAAAGATTCTGATATCAAATTATAATAACAATACTTCCGCTTATGGGAAACCTTTCACGTACAATAAATTGACGATTTTACACTTTTTAACAAAATAACTATCAATATTTGATACAGTTTACTACGCATATAATTATCTTACTCTGTGATCGCTTAATGGTGTGGTATGTTGCGTTAAAATTGACGTGATGATTAACCAAATAAGCGTATATGTTTAAAACGTTATGATTGGAAAATAACTAAGAGCTTTTTCTTTATAGTCGTTAGATGGCAGCACTTTAGCTGGTGACCGCTCTAATTATTGTTATCATAATTATTAAAATAATTATCGGCTCCATTTATATTGATAATAAATCACAGCAGCTTATTTACAAAAATGTCTAGACCTGTAATTATTATGATGATAGTCAATAACTCTACACATTGTCAACAACTAACAATAAAGGCCGCAATTAAATTGTGAATGTAATACAGCCATCATAAGAGTTATTCGATATTGATTGATAAAAATGATAAAACAAATATTCTTTTTGTTGTTGTAGAAGTGTATATTATTTAAGCAAATAATCCAACCATGTACCATGGTTAAATCGTTTGCTAAAAATTACTATGAACTGTAATCGATTACGCTGATTTTTTAAATGAATTTCATGTTATCTGTATTTTTAGTTTTATGGGGGGAATTAGAACAATACACAAATACTCCGGAGATGGTATTGCTTTCTATGTAAATAAAAATACTAATGCTGTAATTTGCATCAATTAATTTTGATGTTATTATTATCATTTCATTTACGAAGCACAATACAAGCCAGGCAAATCTTTTACTGCCATAATTTAAGAACTTAATTAAAACGAATAAAAAACTCTACTCGATAGATTTTGATTGAAATCTCACTAATATTGTTATTGTGTATGGAAAATGTTAATAAATTACTTAGTTACTAATGAAAACTAAAAATTATATAGACTAAAGGTATGGGTGGGGGATTTGAAAATGCCCTAGATCTGGCTAGTTCTGCCTAATAAAACTGGAGTACAGACATTTGCTCACCGGGCAGTTGCTCACCTGAACACTTGCTCACCAAGCAAATGAAAAAGTGGGCACTTGCTCACCAGTGAATTTTTAATAAGAAAAAATATTTTTAATTCAGAAATATATTTCTTAGTATCCTATTACCTATATACTTTTTGGGATGAATATTACCAATTATTAGGGCATTAAAGTTCAGAGTTTATTTTATTTTATTTGATTAATTTAATTGTGTGCATTTTGGTTAGCGCTAAATGTTAAATGAAATTTTAATTAATTCATAACAATGGTGTGCACATATTATTATGCAATTCGTCTTTTAAAACAAACATAGATATTTCACTTAGTTTCTCGAGAAAGTAATTATAATTTTAATTGTCTTATTGACTGATTCATTTTGGGTACCGCCTCAGAGTGGATGGTTGGCCCAACGTTTGCCCAACATCGATGGATTCATGTTGCATACTAACCGAAATACAATAGTTGATACAACGTTGGCCCAACATCGATGGATTCATGTTGCATACTAACCGAAATACAATAGTTGATACAACGTTGGCCCAACATCGATGGATTCATGTTGCATACTAACCGAAATACAATAGTTGATACAACGTTGGCCCAACATCGTTGGATTCATGCTGTATACCAACCGCAATTCAATGACATTCAGTAGTTGGTCCAACGTTGGCCCAATGTCGAAGTCACCCATACCAATATCCAACGTTGGACCAACATATGCATATTTGCTGGGTTATTAGAATTGTGCCATCTATGCCGACGCATTATCACCGAAGTGCGCATGTGTCAGGAGTCTACTGTTTGACGATGGCGAACGTTCTACACGGAAAATAACCACAAATAAAACAAATCGTTGAAGATATCTCTGCCATATGTCCATTTTCGATATTATTATAAATGGCCAAAGATGTGTATTGAAGAAACACTATGGGAAAGCGGTATCGCGTTGGACCACAGATCACTACCACCCGTGTTCGAATCCCGGCGTGGGCATATCTGAAGGTTGTTTCGTCTTTCACTTCGTCTCATTACCTTGTGCACAAAAGTGGCCGTAAAACATCAATCATCATCATCATCATCACTGCCTATACATAAACTTTTGCTACGAATACAGCAATCCACTTGTACACGGGAAATGTGTTCGGCGAACTACCACTTAGAACTTACAATTTAATCTATTTTGTTTACTAAATCAGTTAGTCTTCTTTGAATACCAATATACTAAATATCACCTTATCTTTTCCTTTACCGACTGTTGGAATCGTGAAGTATTATCACCGGCAATGATCGTTCAAATATACAAACAAATCTCGCGTTCACACTGAAAAGGATCGGGGATCAAGCCTCTGCGATCAACACGACCAATTGTAGTAATTCTAAATCCTGCCGCCAGATGTCACTAGCTTAATTGGCATGGTCTATTCCAATTCCGGGATGGAATTGACCCCATGTTTTCCCCTGAGTACGTAAGAGTCACTCTTTCTGCCTCTTTCTGTACTGCTACCCCCAGACATGTTAAGTCTCCCGGTTTCCCCGGGAGCCTCCTCCTGGTTTTGAGCTACATCTCCCAGTCTCCTGGTGGGAGTCAGAAATCTGCCGGTTTTTAACAATACCCAAACAAAAATTATCTAACTTTATCAAGCTTGCTGTGGAATAATTTATTTTATTTTTGCCTGAGTAATGTCTCGCATGGTGTTCTGGGTCAACAAAAGTGTCGTACTATGCAATTCAGCCAGACAACGATCTGCTGAAACCAGAAACGTCTGCAACATGGAGCTATTTGTGAAAGACCACCATCCAGTGATAGTGATGCGTAAACCTCCGCTTATGTGTTTATAATAAATTTGTGTTATAATAGTATCTGAAATGAGGTATATGTAAAGAAAACACAAATCTGTATTTACAAGTGTTTATAACATTTATAAAATTAATTTGTTTGCTAGATCTGCATTGACAAATATAATTTATTATCATGTTTTATTTAGTGCATTAGTTTTGATAAATTAAGTGCATTAATTTGAGAATGTATGTTTTACATGGAAATTTTGTACTTCATCTGGCATGCAGTTTGGTAATAAAACTCGATTGTTATGGCATAATTAGGAGTGTTTTCTTTTCTGTTACCATATAGTAATTATTACAAAATTCCAATTTACATCCCGATTTTCGAATCTACCTACAAATCTAATATTTTGGCATTTTTGAATATGCTCCCCTGTGAGTCTGAGGAGTGCCTATGAACAACCACCCAATAAAAGGGCCGGACCACACTGGAAATAAGTACTCGCACCTTCGTGTGCTATCTCTGTTTCGTGATCATGATCATGCAAAGAAATTAATCAATCAGTCAAGCATAAGTCAACACTGTAATCAACCGAGTTATCTCAGTGGCCGAGACTGTGGCATTCTCTACTGAATCCACGTGTTTGTGTTTATTTTCCGGACACGTTTCTGGGTCACTTTTTGGTGTCATTATATGTCACGTGATCAGAGTTGTCCCGCTTCAAGGTTAAAATGGCGACTCTTATTGGTGCTTGACAGGCTAACGTTGTTGTACCATTGCCATAATCCTAGATTAATATAAGCCTGCTTGTTCTTATACAATAATATCTCGCACTAATCCGAACCTGACCCCAAAAAATACGCAACGCAGAACAATCACGCTTTGTTGACATTATACCGGATATGACGAAAGGAAGGTGAAGGTCGTTCGTTGCGGAGAACATCCTCAGCGATGGCTGTGAGTGTGGCTGGTAGGAATGGGCTTCGTATTGGAGTGATTATCACCACCCTTGGTCGACAACAGACTACCAATCTACTGCCAACACGGTAACTTGTACACCACTATTGAATTAATTGTGAAGATTTGTCGTTTTAACAAGATGCAGTGGCACATTCAGTACTTTGAAACTCCATCAGCCAGTGATCAGGCTGTCCAAGTCAAGTGACACTGACAGCAGAGACACGTAAATATAAACGAATCCTTATGTCGAGAAGGAGATCTCAGTAATACCACCAGGTAGCATTAATCACACACACATACACATCCAAACAAAATATATTAAACAAAGTGTTAATTAGTCTTCCATGAGTATAAAAACACCATATCATATGCAGATAATGAGATATATTGTTGACAGGGTCAGGGAGGGAAAACCTAAAACAATTACAAGCCCCTAGCCTAGATAAGTTTACTAAGATAGTAGATTTGCACATAGAATTACAGCCAAGAAGGAAAACCAAACAGTCTCCTTGTGGAATTAAAAAGGATGAATGACATAGATCATTTAAAGTTAATTGATGTCATCCTAGCTTGAATACTGCTCACTGGTGCCCGCGGAGAATCGGGCCATACATTCAACATTGGCTAATGTCATCCTGGCTTTGAGAAGTCAGTCTCAGCCACATTTATTTTCAGTTAAGCCCTTTACTGAATGGGAGATTCTGTTTCATTAGACCCTCTAATCATTCATATTTACACTTACTGACTTACACTTATCCTCTTCTGCATATAGTTTAGGCTAATAGCCTGTTAGCAGATAGTGACTTAATTAGGGTCACAATGTTTGGCATGGGCATATCAGAAAGGTGTTTCATCTTTGACTTCAGTTCATTACCATAATCTTCCATGTATAACGCACTTTTTTCCATTGTTTTTTTTTTTGGGGGGGGGGGCACATTATACACCATAACTAAAGGTCAATTTTTTTAAAGAACAAAATGGCAGACCTATATTTTATTGTGAAGGCCATTGATTTTTGAATGCTTGTTTTACAAAGCCAACGATCACAGCTGAAACCTGCCACTGGGAAATAAAATCAGTTACCTGAACACAGTGCATAATGTGGATTAGGTTATCACGCTGCCTAATCCAAGATGGTGACAAGTCAGTTCTGCTTCAAAATTATTTCAGTTATTTCTACAATAAATCAGTCTTTTTAATTTAAACTAATTATGACTCCTCCTCATCAGGAAACACATAAATACTTCAAACTTTGGGGAGATCTACTTAAAATCGCCATTGGGATAGTGCCCATAAAAGAATACGTGCATTGCTATTTATAACAATGTATATTTAATTGAATTATTATCTTTTATTATTTTTAATTACTAAAAAATCAAAAGGATGATCGTATAAGGTGTGAAGATAAATAAACTATCGTACAAAATCGTGAGACATCTCAATTTATATGTGCATCATATTTCATTGATTAGCGAAAATAGAAATCACTGCTAACAATTGAGACAAGTTTGGTTATTAATTATAATATCAAAGCAATTATGAATATAAATCAAAGGTTGTGACAAACAGCTTTTTGGAAGACCTTAGAAGCAAAATCTGAATCAGGTCATCATACACTGAGGGTCTACATAATTACGGGAAAAAAAATGGTGCGCAAGTCCAGCAGCAGGTTTTCTCCTGCACGTTATACACCAAAATGAGGTTTTCCATGTATTTTTCTGGGTGGGGTGTATGTTATACACAGAAGAGTACAGTAGTGGCTCTTACAGTGAGGAACATTTGTCATACTGTTGTTTACGCATTCTTTCACCAGTTTTAATGAATGTCCTCTGGTGTGAAGGCTTGGTAGCTTCAGTTGTTTCGTTTCAGTCTATCCTCATGTTCCATATCAGGACACTGAATGGCCTAAGTTGTGCAGATGTGTCATTAAATAGCATTCACCCATCCACCATATTTCATCAAGGCCCAGGACTAACTTAGTGGCACATCTTTGTACATTCTCAAGTAGGGTGGTATCTTTCTTATAGATCGGCCTCCAGGCTGCATTACCATATCCGAGGTGGGGTCGAACCAGTGATGTATATAATTTGGTAACAGACCAGCATTAAAATAGGAATGTCCTACATATCAAGCCCATTATTCAGTTTCCTTTCGTGACCTGTTTTTCACAGTGTTGACTGAAGTTTAATTCAGGGCATATATGGATGGATACCTAAATCTTTTTCCAGTTTATTCTCGTGTAGTTATAGTGAGTTGTGGGAATCCGAAGTCTGTCCTATTGCTTCTCCACGCAAAGTATTATGCGATTTGTGTGGTTCCATATAAACGTTTTCCGATCTGTTTTCATTCTTTTTTGCCGAAGATTTTCATACCAAGAACGTGGCAAGACAATAGAAATAAAGAATGGATAGCCAAAAAAAATCAGGTGTATGTGTTAGTTACTTCCCAAAACAGATTTACACATTATAAATGCCAAAAAATTCCTATAAAATTAATATTTAAACAATATCCTGTTGTTACATCCTTAGAATGTTTATTTAGTAATATGCCGAAGATTTTCATGGCAAGAACATGGCTAATCTGTCCAAATTGGAGCTTTCTCTGTTGGAAATGGAGCAACATAACTTGTTACTGATTGCTACTGCATATAAATATATGCATTTAATAAACATATTAAGCAAAGTAATCACTGCTTGTGGGTGCATAACATAAATAGGAACCAGCTTCAACAAGGAATAATACCATAATTTGGCCAAGGAACTACAATTAGATTGGGGAAAAATTCCAACAATATTTTGGGTTGACCAGAAAATCTAAAATCTTGCCAAATTGTTTGGGAAAAACCTCCCCTTACTTCATATATTGGATTCCCCCATCCATTTTTTTACGAAGTTGCCCTACGAATTGCTACATGGAGCGATTCAGTTTGTCGCATCCGCATAGATCCAGAGTGTACGTGTGTTTGTTGATGTCGAAGGTCTGTTATGTTAAGGCAGAGGGTGGCCAATTTGGCTACCGTACAGGGTGACCAAAACCCACACTACTCCACTGAAATCTTATGTTGCATCCGGACATATGGAAGCTGTCTCATCCGTTTATATGCTTTTCCATTTTTGCTGTATCTGCATACTGCGTATATCGAATCTTAGTTTAAAATATATCATTGCTAAAAGCCTGATGTTGCAGAAATGTAAGTGATTTTGTGTCATCATTTAATACCACTTGCTGACGATGAAACAGTATGAAATAACAATATTGTGTCACTGAAATAGCAACTACATGGCATTTTTGTGGCAAGGCGGTATGGAAAATCACCAAAGCAGAGGAAACCCTGCTTATAATATATCAATTTACATGTAATTATAATTTTTTTGTAAATAACAACCAGTTTGGTTCATTGGAAACTATTTATTCAAAATAATTACGTCTTGGAACTAGATTTGAGAAACTATCAATGTGCCATCTTCAGGTGAATCTGGATGGTGACAGCCACCATTTGGCATACCTTACTGCATTTTCATGTTTATATACATGTTGAAAACATTGCAGGAGACATCCTGAAACATCCTTTTCTTGGGAGTTAATTACTTCGAAACGTCAGCTTCATTTCTTCAGTTAACTTCTGAATGTACATAGAAGAGCCGAAATTAATCAAATATATCACAAATCATAATGCAAACAAACCTAATTTATAAACCGTATGTTATTTACTGTTGTAATTGTATACTCATGTATAGTGTCATAGAAACTTGTTTTCAAGTTGAAAAACTCTTAAAAGACCTAAAGAAGCTGAATAAGGCAAATAAGTGTTCTGTTCCATTTTTCAGGCGGTTTATTCGTTGAATAAACTATGGCTGACAGTGACCAAACATATGACTTTAATTTCATTATCATTGAAACCCATCACGAAGCTATAAGATACAATAATATTCCATTGTTGTGGTTAGTGAAGCATAATTTATACCTAAATTTGCCAAGGTGGTTGTTAAGCTATGCAGAAAAACCTTAGTTGCTGTGGTCTTTTGTTAGGTTTATCATGTTACTTGCTATTTTCAGATGTCTTTGTGTACTTGCTGCGAAAAATCCTGTAGTCCATCAGGATAAATCTCGAAACAATGTGATAGTTAGTCAGCAAAGGCACTTCCTCCCAGACTTTGTGAATCCATTCTCTCGCAAGAAAAGAGGAAAACGGTTAGAATATTCAGAAAGGAGGTTACTCGGGTGAGCATTTGTTTGTATTTATATATTATCAATAGTTCACCATTGAAGTCTTCTTAAATGATGAATCCATTACTAAAAAATTGTCAGACTTCATGGTTAAGTAATTGTAAGAAATATAGTTTTGTGCAGTGCTTTTTACAGCATCTAAAGAGATCTAACTAGTACAACCTTTAGTGTTCTAAGAAATTATAATCCTACCATTTATGCACCAATTATCTTATGTAATCGATGAGTTGTGATATTGCACATAGTAACAAATAAACTGCTGTGGTTACAAAACTTGTGGCTACAGATTAGTACAGACGTACTAGACCTATCCTTTTTAGTTTTGTTTTGTTTATTACGGTGTGCTCTGTAATAAAACAGATACATGTAACTAAAATCAAGCCTCTTTGACTTCATGGGTAGAGTTTGAGACTATTTACCTAAGGCTATGGTCAATCTGTGCTGCAGGTGGCAGGTTCGAGCCTCGGCCGTGGCACTATTGTACGAGGAGTTTTTCATCCAGTCAGGCAACTGGCAACGTTTTCTCCACCGAACATGCCATATATTCTAAATTCTAAATTTATTTAGAATTAGTCTCTGTGGGGAAGCTATAAATTACACACCATATGCGTCTCCCTCATTTGAGGTTGACAGCCACGTAAAAAACTGCCATTTCGGCCATTATAATATTTTTATCATCATATCTAGCGCACGTAACTCAAGTTTTAATCAAAATACTAACTCAAGCCAATACCAGTAATTAATTATCCAGTTTCTTCCATTTCCCTATGCTTATCGTTGTTTCTATCATGGGTCGGGTGAAAATGTCTTTCAAGTGAGTAGAAACCTAACTTTGCTTTTGTGACATGTTTTTTCTTAGCATAATATCATGAATAAGTTGAAACTTCACTTCCATTCTGTTTTCCAGGTATTCCATGGAACAAATGTTTGATGTGGTCTCTCGTGTTGAACTCTATAAGGAATTTGTTCCTTGGTGCAAGAAGTCAACAGTCATCAAACCAAAAAATGAAGGCCCCTTTCATTGTAAACTTACTGTGGGATTTCCACCAGTTGTAGAACATTATACGTCCTTAGTTACTATAGCTAGGCCACATCTTGTCAAGGTAAAAGAGATTCCATGCACATGTAGTACTGCATTTAAAAAAGATAAAGATTTGATTATTTATTTTAGTAAACTAAGTGTGATATTTTTTTTAAAACCTACTGAAGCTTGCCACCTAGCTTAGATACCATTGTTGTGTTTTTTTATTTGTTGTCAATAATGCTAGTAATTTTCATTTTATATTTTCAGATCAGTCTGTTCCTGGACTGGTGTAATTTTAACAAGTTCTTGTGCTAAGCTTTCTATCATATTTGCATTTATCAACATAATAATTTCATACATCTTTCCTATTTCTGCAGTCGGAAGCAAAAGAAGGACGGCTGTTTAACCATTTGGTCACCATATGGAGCTTTAGTCCAGGACTGCCAGATCGACCTGACTCATGCACGCTTGATTTTTCAGTAAGGCGCTTGACTATCAACAAATAGCTGGACAGTGTTATTACGTGTTCGTTGGATTGTTGTTATTAGTAGTTAGAGCTGTGATTGTATTCATCCCCATTAAATGCATAGGCAGGCGTTATGTGCACAGTATTATATTGCATTGCATGTTATAAAAGAGCATTACATATGTTGTGATAACTGTTCATCTAGGTTCCTACATACATATGTCTGAGCCACATTTCCAACTTACAGACTTTAAGTGCTCAGTCTGTGAGTGACATGATCTTGCATTGGCCCTGAATCACAGTTCTCTCACTATTTATGTGATGCCTGTTGGTATAATTACAGGTTTTCTCAGATTTCTCAGGTTGGGCACAAATCTGAAAGTCCTTCATCCACAAGGACGTCTACCAGTAGTTGGCTGTGTCCACTGATTTGTATATTTCATAACCTTGATTTCTGTCTGCTATTAGGCATCCATGTGCCACAATTAGGGAGCCTGATTCAAGCCATTTTGCTCTGCTTATGTTGAGCCTATGAGTAATTGTTATATGTTTTTCTCATTTGTCCCACCCATTTGATGCCCTTCTAGGCTGTATCATACGATGGTCATCTGTTCAATTACTTGTTAAATGAGTGGCATTTTCGTCCTGGGCTCAGTGACAATCCTAATACTTGTACATTAGAATTTACAGTAAGTGTACAGTTAAGTCTGTAGCCAGAATGTTGCACAGCTTCGTTATTTATGTGTACTCTGCAATGTATGTAAGCTGCAAGCATGTTTGCATATACGCTGTTGGTATAAAAACAGCATTGTGGTATAGGATTTGGCACCAACTACATGCATAATGGCAATTAATGAATTATGTGATAACTAGCTTTTATAGAAACTGCCTCTATGGCCTAGTGGGTAAGAGGGTGGGACTTTCTTACTTCAGGTCATGCTGTGAGGGAGGTCAGAGTTTCGAATCCCGGTCGTGGCACTATTGGAGAAAGAGTTTTTCATTCAGTCAGGCAACTGGCAAGATTTTCTCCACCGAATATGCCATCTATTGTAAATTCTAAATTTATTTAGAATTAGTTCCCATGATGAAGCAGTAAGTTACAGACCATATGCGTCTCCATCATTTTAGGTAGCTATGCCATATAAAATAACTGCCATTTTGGCCATTATTTGAAAATTTTATCCAAAGCTCATATTCTCCTATACTGTAGCATATTTTGCACAAATGTAGAGGTTCTTCCATTGAAGCCTCTGTATTACATATTGTCTACTTTAATCAAAGTGTATTTTACTCTCTGGTGTTACCAGACTTTCAAATTTGTGGATGTGTGGTTGATACCAAATCATTCGTGTAACCTAATCTGTGATGTGTGTGTGTGTTCCTCCTAGAGCCAACAATAAAACAACATAATACTGCATTAGTCCTTCAGTTATGTTGTCAGGTAATCTATTGTAGATTTGTTAATTATATTATTTTCATCAGGGACTCTAAATAAACTTTGTAGAGATATTTATGTGTGACAAAGCATTTCAGTTGCCAAGGTACAATCAGTGAACATTGATTGATCTTGAATAACATATTATTAGTTTGCTCTCTTTTGTAATTTGAGTTTCCTTATGATATAAATATATATATATATATATATATATATATAGGTATGTGTGTCTTATAAGTGTGTGTGTGTGTGTGTGGAATCAAGTCAGGTTACTTGTAGGTGCATAAAATAATCGCAGCTTTTTCTGTTTTTACACTTATACTGCTGTTTTACCATGTTATTTTAGTTAAATCTCTTTTATTGCAATTAATTCTTCACTTAATTGTAGACTTTTCGTAAAAAAGAAATTCAATTATTCAGTTGCTACAATTCTAAATGTTATATTAATAGTTAAATCATTCATCTGCCATAAATATTGATCAATAATTTACCTATCTCACATCACTAACTGCTTCTTTTCAGGTGTCTTTTGAGTTTCGTTCAACACTACATTCGCACTTGGCACAGATGTTTTTCGATGAAGTTGTACGAACAATGGTGAAATCGTTTCTGAAACGAGCAGAGTCAATATACGGACCTCAGTCGATCAGACCATCGAAAAAGAAGGTTCTCCTTTATGAAACATGAGCTCCCTATAGGCATCCATTAGTCCTGTTTGCTCTTAGGATGACAGAGTTGATTGTGACCAGAAATGTTACCAATAGACACAAAAATTGAACTAACTATTCTAAGCTACTGAAGTGTGCAGTAAATGGCAAAACTGGCTGTAGTTAATTGAATATTCTGGAATAATTGTCGTAGCATTTAATACTGGATTTTGCAGCTTTAACATGGTTATTACAACCTGATCAGAGTTATTCCTTGGATTTGGGCTACATGTGTCAATCGGCCCATTAGGTCTAAATTTCATTGGACTTCAAGATACCATGGGACATTTGATCAACCAAAATGAAATGATTTGCGAATTCTGGATCGCATATTGTATTACAAATAAACATTTCTTATTTCTGATGAATTAATTGTCTATTTGTGTGGTTGCTTAGCAAAAATAAATTCAGACCCAAAAAGTAAAATTTTGATGCGCCATTGGGCCCATGACATGTTTTTTATTTGGGTTATATTGAGTATGGGCACACCATTGGCGCAGGGCGCGGTCCTAGGAATAACTCTGCCTGATGTAGTACAACTATGTGACATCCAGTGGCAGTAAAAGTATCAGACAAGATTATATGTATTTACGTACCTTTGAACACGTCTAATTTTAACATGGAATTGCACACTTTATTTAGCATGGTTTCTGAACATTATCTTGGATACAAATGAGTTGTTTTGATCTTGTCAAACTTGTCAATGATAAACCAAGAATTTATATATGAAAAGTTGCTGTATAAGATATTAGTAATTTTATTGTCTATTCATACGTCAAGGTAGAAGATGTATATCAAACAGGATCACCCAAAACCAGTAAACTAAGGCTAGTCTTAGGTATTACGCTGATGTATGGAATGAATATTTATTGTATCCACCATACGTCACCTTGTTATGAAGTGACTAGGAGATTTGTATAGACTGTCTAGGCAAATGTTGATACATAATTCACTTAGTGCTACTTTACTCAAAAAAACAGCTTGCTGACCTCGTATTTTTTTCTAACATCTGTGCATAATGTTTTACATATGTCAGAAATGTTCGTGCCACTTTCCATCAGATTTATCATGCCAGGTCCTCGAATTCAGTTACACAAATCATGCATTGTGACCGAGAGACATGTGTAGCACACTGTGAGATAATTACCACAAGATGTGTGTTTTCGTTGGTGTTTTGGATGTTTGACGTGTTTATGGTTGATGAAAAGTTTTCGTTGTAGCGTCGTTGACACTGGTTGATGATGATATTCAACATTATCCACAAGCCATTTTCAGCGAAAGTACAGCAATGTTGTGGGTTTTGTTTGTTTCTCGGCTTTAAATTGTCTGTTATCCAAGTGGAGTAAAATCTCTCTTGGTCATCCATAGTGTAGTCAAGCTAAGGTAGGTGATCATTCAGAGAGGTTTTGCTGCAACTGGATTACTTTACCTTTTATCACATTAAGAATTTCATTTCTCTCCACAAGTCGGCCAATCATTAGGGAATTTCTACAGCTCTTAATTGAGCTTTTCTGCCTTATGCATCGAGATACCATATGTTTGTCAGTGCTACCTGGCATTAGTTACAGTTACTTTGACTGCGTAGTGTATTGATAAAACACATAGGGAATTATTAATGAGTATATGGTGTACCACTGTGAAACTTGTTATGTTAATGGTTTTAAACGTTCTGTACATATGTACAGAATATGTTTGCATTAAAATGTGCGTCTTCGTTTATGTTTTACGTGCATGTAAGTGAACAACTGGTGCAACACACTGAAAATAGTGAGTGAATAATGAATGCTGATGTGAGGTTAGGCCAAACAACAGTCAGTTTATATGGGAATTAATAGAATCAGAAATGGTACATACGTTAAAAAGGATTTCTCTTAAAATTAACATAATTAGGTGCACTTAATTAATAGTACACACACATTATTATTATACCAAACTTATAAAGCACTCTTTTATACTTGAAGCCTGTTCAAAAGCGCTGTACACAAACTTGTTAAAAAGCACACATGTACAATATAACAAATATAATACGATTATTTCATAATAATATATGTAGAAAGCTAAATTGGGATATATGTATATAACTGACTAAGAAAAAGAAATTAAATATCAAAATGGCAGGAGAACAAATACGTTTTCAGCAACATCTTAAAAATGTTCAGTGTTTTTGATTCACGAATGTGAGCTGGGAGTGCACTCCATAGCTTGGCTCTGAACACTGAATTTTGTTTTGCCATAGCTAGATTTTCTAATCCTTGTAACCACCAATGTCATTGAACCCATTCTTGGTTGATAAACTGTCAACATGTTAGATATGTATCTTGGAGCCTGTTCATGTAGGACTTTATACGTGTGCATTAGGATTTTAAATTGCACTCGATACTCAACAGGTAACCAATGCAGATCCTTCAATATTGGTGTCATGTGACTCTGACGTGATGTTCGGGTTACAATACGCGCCGCCGTGTTCTGTATACGTTGTAATTGGAGGTCTGGGGCAGCCCATTGAGCAAAGCGTTACAGTAGTCCAAACGTGATGTTATAAGCCCATTGACTAGTGACTTACTTGCATCACTTGTTAAGTAACGCCTAATATGCCCAACGTGGCGGAGTTGGTGATAGCCAGACTTACAGATATTATTCAACTGTTGCCCCATATTTAGTGCAGAGTAAAAGATAACGCCTAAGTTCCTCACAGTATTCACTGGTGTTATATTAATGTCACTAAAACAAACAGTAACGTTTTCCATGTGGATGGCATTATGTTTATAAACTTAAACAAATTTAGGACTACCTGTGTATATCTTTGATGGAAGTTAAACGGATAGGCGATTTGTATTCTATTGTTTAAAACAATACATAAAATATTTAGTTTTAACGGGTTCTTTTCACAAGAACAAAAAAGTCCACTAGTTCCATCAATTGGTGATGGAGATATCTCTGATTAAAATAATTCGTTTGTGCATCCGCTCAATTTACTATTGCTGTACAGCTCACAGCCAATGAATGGTGTGTTGTGTGTCTTCTGCACTGTCTCTTTAGTAGGTTAAAGCTATATGTGTTCATTGTGGTAGAAATGCCAACATTATGTTCCCTGGCGAAGTCGATTGGCTCGTCATTTTGTCGCTTTAGAGTCCACCTAGAAGAAGTAGATGTGGATGCTCCTTTTTAGTGGATCCGACAATCTCGATGACGTGTTTGAGCCACTGCATGAACAGAGCTGTGTTGATGTAGCCCGTTTCGTAGTTATTCAATATACAAATCATAACAGTATGAGGGCCGCCGCTATTTTTTTGTGAGGGAACACAAAGAACAGAGAAATATAATAACCGACAGCGCTTATACAGATCAGCGATGTTCTTGTATGGTCGCACCTACCTTGTTCCACAATGAGTTTCGTTTTAGTTTCAAATGGCCATAGCATTGTGATCCCCTCCTTGCAAGACACCTTTGTGCAAAGCCATATTCCTGTTTCATGGTTTGAGATCATCCACATGGGCCACACTTACCAAATTCGGTGCATGAATCGATAACTCCGAATGGTGCTTCGTTATTTTTGATTGCTTTTCTTTGATTTCATGTTTTATGATCATGAAACAGTGATGGCACCCGAAATTGTGAGCACCTATTTCCAGCGTGATCCCTCTTATTAAGTAGTTGTTGAAATCCCCTCCCACCACTCGTAGGGCAGTTATACAAAGATGGAGCCGAAATACCCAGAGAGTGAGCTCCGGTGACCTAGCAATTAAGCACCCGGTACTTGGTGTCAACGGTCACAGGTTCGAACCCCACAAGAGGTTGAAACTTTTCCAGAGATTAATTTCTCGGCTCACAATACTGTGGGTGGTCGACCACGTTAAATAGCACTGCCAGAGTGTATTACACCCTCGAGGGGTCTTTAATGTTCTCCCTTTTTAAAATTAATTCAATGGAGACGGTAGCCACATTTAACGTGATCAGCACCCATGATAATGTGAGCCCAGAAATTAATCCCTGGAAAAGATTCGACCACTTGAGGTGATCTTTGGCGGTCAGAGCAAACCCACCCTTTGGCACAAAGTGCAGCATGCTTAACCGCTAGACTATCGGACAACTATTCTTAGGTTTGGCCTGTGCTCACCAAACTTGTTCGGTATCCCCAATTTGGTAGAGACAGCGTATGCCAAACAACTGACATCACTTGTTGTCTATCAGTAAATTATTTTCGGCATTTCTTTCCCATACTCTAATAATAATTTTCAAAAACACTGGAGAATATGCAATGCTCACTGCGCACAGACACAACACCTGGTATTCTATAATCTCCCCACAAGATCCCCGTGTTGATCATTAATTTTCAGCACTAAATTTCAAGAAATGCTGTAATTAAATTTTAATTGCTTACACTTGTTTTGTTTGTAACTTTTGCCAAGAAGCCACATTCAGCTAAAAAATTATTGAAGTATATAGAATCTGTTTCACCGTTTTGGCACAAAACTACCGGTATACACTATACGAGCAAGTGTTTTTCTCACATAATATATTTACATTTGTCATTGTTATTTTTGAAACTCTGGTTTGATAATATTTAACTAACTAAAATTATTTTAATTAAAATTCATTGCTCAAAAGACGGAAATATATTTTTAAGGAAATAAAACAAATCAATTATCGTGCATAAAAGGGAAGGTCTTCATGATTTATATGTTTAAATACTGCTATAAAGAACATTCGATGTTTTCCAAAATTAGGATTATTTACTGGGTAGTTAAACTGTGTACTAATTGTATGTTTTTAATGATGCTACTAATATCGTCCACTTCATTTATACTTTCAGACTAAACAAACTCACCTTTATCTGACATTGAAACTTCTGTTTATTTCATTATATAAAACTCCAACTTTTACATCAATTGTAAAATGATTAATTATTGCACAATATACATGATATATATATATATGTATATATATATATATATAACATTTTCAAGAATCTTCACTCCTGCTCATAAAAATATATAGTGTTTAGTCTATGTGGTAGTTGGTTGCAATATATATATATATATATATTTTCAGGGTATCCATCTGTGCGTATTGTAGTACCATTACTTTTCACACCAATCAGACACATATTGTGCAAGATGATGCTAAGTTACACTTCATTCTCATGAAGTAACACAGTGGTGACAAAATTAAGTGAAGAAGATCATAATTTTGATCTCATCTAAATTTAATTAACAAAAACAAATGGTTTCTGCAACCAATTAACTATAGCTGTATTATGATTATGAAAGACACCATACATTGATGCTCAAATAGTTGTACTGGGATGGCTCTTGGTTATTAAGACTGTCATAAAAAATAAAAACAATGAAAATGTTAAATTACACAAATAGTTTCTACCATTCCCATGTTATGCTTTTGTCAAAATAATTGCACCAAAAATAATCGCTGCCAATGAAACTGGTGCACATATTACTCGAGTGACCCCCTTTACATTCCTTGATGTGGTAAGGGGCCTCGTATGTCTCAGTGATCCAGAGAGCTCTGCCAGCAGGAGCTTTCATTTCTGTCTGGGACACCCAAGCTGGACTGATCAATGTGTAGAGACTAAACTAATATGGACTATGGGTGAAGTAACCCTAACAGAAACCACGATTAGTGAAGCCAGAGGTACGGGGCCACATGGCACACTCTAATATACAACAATACCAAGCATCAACAGCTATTATGGCTACATTACTTGACAATAGTGGCGTGATTGGTGCTCACCCTGTGATGACTAACCAGACGGTATCTTTCATAGCCACTGCTCGCCCGGCTGTGTAGTAGACAAGCAAACGAAAGAAGATTCGTTCAACCGTGCTGAAGTCTCCATATATAAGAAAGACTGGCTAAGTGAGATGAATTTGTTCCCAGAGTAGTAAACTACATAAAATAATACCCGATGTGTTGAGTTTCACTGGACATAAATTATGCTTTAAATAACATTAGTAACTATAAGTTACGTCTTGCTACCTAAATGTAATATCATTAGTAGATTCTGGCAAGCTAACACACAGAACAAACTGTGGAATAGGCATTACAAAACATTTGGTATGTTTGTGATCACTGACATCCCGCAAGTCAAGCTTGGTCTGATATGACATAAAATCCCGATTAAATACACTTCCACAAGATTCCTTTGGCTGCAGACATTACTGATGTTTCTGACTTTCAAACAAGTTCTAAATATACTATTTAGCTGTTTGAATTATCAGTTAATTTCTGGCATAAACAGAGTCACTTCCATTAACAGCTGAATGGAATGGTGACTGTGATGGGTGGCCAATGTTTCTGATCTTCTAATTTCAGTTTTCAGCTTAAATATATAACTTGATAGATAGTTACCAATCACCCTATGCGGTGATCATGGCGATGTGCAGAGGACGATGAATAACAGGAAATAATTCATTATCTGCCACCAGGAAAAGATAAAATCAATTTAAAAATGCTGACTCGCATTACAAAGCTTTCTATACACATAACTGAATGTTTAACTGCTAAAATGACTACAGGCAATTGCCAAATTTTTATAAAATAACATTAATCTGGGGAGATTTATCTTCTGTATATACACAACAATGCAAATTCACTCAATCGTCTGCTAATCATTAATATTAGAGAAATGATCACAGTAAAACAAACACAAACATTATGGAACATATCTAAATGCCATACAAATGTTCAGTCATTGTGATTGGAAGCTCTTTTTGATTGCTACTTTAGGATATGTATTCCTCAGCTCATGCACGGCCAGATTGTCCAAGCCGTGACAAAAAGAGACATCGAAGAAAATTAAGTTTGGACATGCTTCCAATATACTGGAAATAAAAATAAAGAACAGGAATGGTTAGTTGGAAATTAGAAGAAAAAAAACATGAGTTTTATACTCTGTGTGTGTGTGGTCAGTGGTCTTTGCAGGTTTGTTTTGGACATGGCACTTCAAATCGTGTATATTGGAATGAACACCTTTTTGACATTTACCAAACAACAGAAATAAGACGAAAGCTTATACTTTTGAGCATCTTTTACAGTAACTTCTCTTGTTCCCAGAATGTCCAGTTGTTCCAGCTTCTTACAGTTATTTGCCAAGGCAGTGAGATCCCTATCACACACTGTTCTAAAATGATTAATGCAAAACACACAATGTTTTGTATGACATATAACAGTTGACATTAATACAAAGGTGAAATTCATACAAAGTTGATAGTAAAGGTGACGGTAAAAGAAATTTCACATTTCAAAGTAAATATAATGCAACAAACAATTATTTTATTCCCTATCAGATGCACTACCACACTCAAAACAATTCTAATCACTGGCTATCATATTTCCATTAAAATGATCCCAAAATCCTTAATTTCCTAACTTTCACGAGCCATTGCTAGTGTGTACTACACTCGAGTAGGAGTTATTGTGTGACGTCATCTTTGCCAAACATCACATTAGTATCACAGCTTGTTTACAAGCGTTCTGACCAGTTGACAGACAAAATGTCAGATTCCGATGAATGTTTTGACATTCTCGGGGATATTAAGACCTACAGTTTTGAACCACTAGCGAAAAAGGTCACAGTCAGTATTAATTGTGAGGAATTAGCTGCAGCAAGTCCATACGTGCACCCAGAGCAGCTACCTGTGCCACCGACACCTAGCACACAACAAGAGATGGATTGGTATGTATTTGTTTGTGTTGGTACATGTATAAATTTAATTGATAAGTCAACACACTGGGCCTGAATGCGAGTATTTCCCTCCTCCTAGTGCATAACTTCATCTAAAATAAAGTGATATTTGTCTATACACAGGAGCTTGGTGGATGCATGGGGTTCTCCCATTTGTACCTTATGCTAGTCTATACAGGGATGTGCCACCGACAGTGTGTCTTTTTAGCCATTTTGTTTGTAATTATCGGGGGTTCTTGTTTCGGGCCAGGTTTTGATGGCACTTACATGTCGTATATAATCATTGGTATTTTATGTATGTTTTTTGCACAATTGTATGCGACACAATACATCATTTTATATGTTTAATAAAGACAATGTGTAACACATAACACAGGTTAAACAAAGCCATGGTGGAGTGTTTGGGGGTCTTTGTTTGACAAAGATTCGGATGTTTTCCAAAGATTCTCGATTAAAGTTTTGGCCACGTAAGATGCTAGCTAAGGAAGTTTTAAAACCAGTTTCTTTATTTCCAGGCAAACAAATAAAATACATCTCTGATTGAAATTTATTTTAATATACAACACTAACATTTTGACTAATTTGGAAAACCTTTTCCTGTGACCTTTAACACAAAGGTTAAATTAATACCAAAAATACTTTATGTACAGTCTCATTAGTAACAAAGTATATTTGATGAAACACCCTCTCACTAGCATAACCCTATACTGCAAAATTCCAAAAATCTGGGGTTTACATTTTAAACAGAGATGTTGAAAATTTATAACATTTAACCAAAAGGCTATTTTGAACACACAAGTTACAGGAAGATAGTTAAACTCTTCAGGAAATGATATACTACTAAACTTCTAACAATTTTTTTTTCCAAAAAGCAAAAGCTCCTAAATGACAGGTACATTTACTATATGATTTAAATTAAGACGTAGGCACTTATTATAGTTTCTGATTGGATGACCTGACATTTTAGTGTGGCTTTCAGATGAATAAGAGTCCACGCCAATATTCACCTGCATTGTTAATGCAATTCATAAAAACTTGATATGAATCTGCTGTCTCAGACTAGCAAGCAATGGAGTTTTTGAAAATTTAATCTGACCAGACTGTACATTTAATTAAAATTTTCTGTCAATATGGGACATTCAAACAAAAGGAATAGATCATTGCAACAAGGGATTCTTGCACTCTACAGATGACATCCCCTTATGACAACAGTGCTGACTCACCATTTCACACCATAAAAAATTTCTCCCAAATAACTTTTGATACTACTAACCCATCTTCAAACATGAAGCAAAGACAAACAGCTTGCCTGCCAAATAACCCAGTTATGAAGATTATTACAATCAGTTAAAATTATAAATATTGAAAGATACCAGAAACACATATTAGGTTAAATGTGGTACAACTATATACACAACAGTATGTGATTCCATTCAACCATTGTGATACAATATTTAATGAAATATCATAAAACAAATTGTTTGTGATTATTTTCCATAGCTATCAAAAACAACATCATATGACACCATTTCTCATACACGACCAATTTATCTCAGCATTTTTCCTACAATCTAGGCTTTGAGGCTTGGCATGACTTGTGCTGAATAAATCAATCTTGTACCCAAAACAATGTCATGTGCGTATCTTCTTGTGGCAACAATTATAGAATGTTTTTAAACAACTGATGTTTTTAAGGGGCAGAAAGCAACTCTCTATATTGTTGTGTTATATTAATTACTTCATTTTAATATACATGTTAAAAATAACACCTCAAGTTTCTACTGATCCATCACAAGTAATGAAATATTCAAAAATCATTGGCCATAGATTTCATATTTTAATTTTATTAACAAAAACCTTAGATAACCAAATTAACAACTAGTAGTTCATTGGAAAAATAATGAATCTAATATTGCAGTTCTTAGTCCAGTTCATTATCTGGCTAATTGTAATTTAGCTGAGCCAATGGTTCACTCAGCCATCAATAAATACATGGTTCAGCTATTAAACAGTATACACAGGTTATTAGCAGTCAAAACAAAGGAGTTGATGTAAGCACTACGTTGTGCAGGATCATAATGAAGGTGTAAAGAATAAACTAAGTGATCTGAAGTCATTAGAGCAGAAAAAACTAACTTTACATAAAAATGGCAGTTGTTTTACATGGCTTAGCTACCTCAAATAGGGGAGACGCATATGGTCTGTAATTTACTCCTTCACCACAGGGTCTAATTCTAAATAAATTTATAATTTACAATAGATGGCATATTCAGTGGAGAATACCTTGCCAGTTGCCCGGTTGGATGAAAAACTCCTCCTACTATAGTGCCACAGCCAGGATTCGAACCTCCGACCTCCCACACAGCATGACAACGAGTAAGAAAGTCCCACGCTCTTACCCATTAGGCCATAGACGGGGTACTCATACCCTACATATAATGAAAACAATATCTAACTACCTGCTAGCAGTGAGAAAGAGTTTTCTGAGATTTCTGCAATGCTCTGCCAGGTGAATAAAACAGCCTCTGTGTGAAGACAGACCAGAACTGAAATGTATAAACATTAAGAGTGTTCTATAATTAATATTCATTAAATATCAAGATAGTAAAACTTCATGATTAATATCACCTTGTATTGTTAAGTATGATCTAAAATCTGAATAACGATGATGACATTTTGGATTACATGGATATATATAATATGGAATTCAATCCACTGGAATTTAAAAAGGTACAGTGCTGCCAATAAATAATTTAATATGATCACTCAAATTCTAATCCAGATCATCTGCCACCTGTTTGACAAAATAAATCATATTCCACTGACTCAGATCTATTACTAAATGTTTGAGAGAACGTGTTCTTCTGGTTAACACTTACTAGTTGTACCACAAAGTAATATGTATACATTTGGTGATCATGTTTTCTCATCATATGCCACTAGAATCTGGAAAGCTTTACCATCATCAATTAGATATTTTAAATCAAGGCTTAAAACCTACCATTTTAAATGTTCATATAAGTAGTCTAAAGTATTAATTTTATTGTCATTATTCCTCTGTGTGCTGGATTTGCATTTATTGCATTAATCCTGCAATATTGTTAAGTGCATTTGAACGTTATTATAGAAACTGCAGGACATAAATATCAATTTGATTATTATTAACACATTTATTATAATATTCTAATGTTACAGCTGTATTGTGCATATAATATATACTCGTGTATAAGACACACTTCTTATACTCCAAAATTGACGCCAAAACCAAGTGCATCTTATAAGCTGGTCATACTAAAAGGGAAGGTAATATTTGGTGTAATTTAGTGGGAAATACAATAATATTATTTTTAACATTAATAATGAATATATTAACAAACAAAAAAAATTAGGTGTGTTTTCTCTGTTGTCATTCAAATCCAAACTTACTTTGATGTTTGCCATGATTATTTAATCTGATGCTCTAATTAGTAACCTGATCAGAAAGACTGTGAGCGTGTGTAATTGAATTGAACGGTAAATGAGGCCACGCAAAGAATCACGATAGAAGCCACATCTAAGGAAAACGATTACAGCAAACACTGTGTTAATTACTTCCGAAGCTGGCACATGGGAACTACTAATAAACTATTTCAAACAACATTACAGAAATAAACGCACAGCAGCAAGCAACCTGAAGCAGCCGTCGTTACCTATTATCACAGAGTGCATGAAAATGGCCTAGGATTAAATTGACCCTGCCATCATTAAGCCGCTACCAAATCATTCAAGAAGTGCTCAATCAGCAATGATTTAGATGGCACGGAAAATAATGTATGAACAGTATGACAAATCCGACACTGATTCCGACAAAGAAGCCGACGACATGTATGATGACATGATGACGCATGAACAGATACAACAGATGTTCAATGAAGAGAGTGATGATGATGAATTTTTAGTTTTTTAATAAATATTATTGATTTTGTATGTCTTATGTTCAACTCCAGGGGGGGGATTTTGGTCTAAAAAGGAGGTGTGTCTTATAAGCGAGTACGACTTATACACAAGTATATACTTACCACCAACCAAGATCTAACTCCTCTAAATTTGGACAGCCTGCAGCTAAAGCTATCAGATCATCAGATGTCAAGTGATGAGCTTTCCATAAATCTATGGATTTAAGCTGCCTTTATGGGAAAAAAGAAAGATCTGTAGGAAAATGTTGAATGTGTGTGTGTGTGTGTGTGTGTGTGTGTGTGCGCACATCTGTTTTTGTGTGTGTGTGTGTGTGTGCATTTTTATGAAAGAGTAATGGAAGTTTCCAAAGAATTTAGGCCAATTACATCATAACCAGAGTAGATAACTTTGGGTTTCACTTCGATAAGTAATTTGCATAGTCACTAAATTCGGCATCAAATTTGAGACAAATTTAATGTTCTAGCCAGCATTATCAACTTACTTGCAATGTTCAGCCAATACAGTAACAAGGGGAGAAAAATCTGCTATTCTAATACAGGAACCTATATTTAGGTATTTTAAATCAGGACAATTTCTGCAATAACAAGCAACAAAACAAACAAGTTAAAAAGAGAAATATATGTATTTGGTATATGACAGAATTATCAATCTGTCAAATATATGTTCTTCTGCTAGAGTGAGAAATGAAGGGAAATAGTAACAAACTTATTCTTTTTCATAAACATTTTAAATTATCTGATACAAATATTTTGATATGGGTATGTCTCACCAAACATGGGATCAATTCCATTTGGTCAATTCCAATGTCACATCAAATTTATCAATTCTAATTCAATTCCAATTCCAAATTTATCAATTCCAATTCCACTTTACCTACTCTTTTTTACCTACTACTTGTTACTGTGAGTAAGTACTCTGAGCACCTACTTGGAATACCTACTCAGAACAGTTAATATTCCAAGTAGGATTGTCATGGATGAAATATTTCTGAATTAATAAATTAAATGGTAAATTAAGTTGTGGATTTAATTTTTTTGTAGCAAACTTCAATTCCAATTCCACATTTATCAATTCCAATTGCATTTTTTTTAAAATAAGCAATTCCAAAATTGGAACTGCCCATCAATTGCAATTATCCAATTGAACTGACCCCACGTTTGTGTCTCACATTGCGTAAAACACTGTTTTGCTACAGTGACTACCGGTATGTTATTTATTGGTAAACAAAATAAAAATATCCACAAAGATTTCTAAAAATAATAATTGATGAATTGTGATTACAAAATATCAATTTCTCCAAGCAAAGATTTCTGACATGGTATTAAATTGTTAACAAAGCACATGTACTTTAAAATACTATTATACCACCAAATAAGAAAATATTAAACCAATCCTACCAATAACCCGTAACACCACTTCTTTTAACCTGACTGATTATAATCAGTGGTTTACAAACAAACTATCAAAATACCAGTTAATTCACTACAATATACTAATATTTATCTTTTAGGCCCTGCACTCTGTATAAAACAGAAACAATATTTAAAAATAGATTAGAATGGGAGGAGAAATACTTCTAGGTAAGGACACTTGCTCATTGTCATGGGTAAAGAAGAAACATAGAATTGATTAACTAGTATCAATAAGTAAAACAACCTTATTGACTCAATCACTAATATTGACATGTAATATATTATATTTATTCATATGCTTGTCCACAATCAAATAATTAGTTTTTAAATGGTTCAGTTGCTAATCTGGCAAACATTTGCTGGGGGTGCTGTCCCAACTTCCGGGGAGGTCAATGTCTGGTGCACCATCTCCCAGATCTATCTAGACACCAATACATACATGTACAGCCCTTTTCCGAAACTGATAATAACCTGATACACATTACATGGTACCAGTAAACTCAGCAACTGTATCATGAAAAATCTTCAAACATCAAAAAGGTAAGTTAGAAAGCCATGTAAACAAGATGACCAGCCATCATTCACTGCAACAAGTCGTGATAAATGGCTTTGGCAGACATCCATGTATGTGTGGGTTCACGTTTGTCATCTTCGCTGCTCAATGTTGACAAGCAGGGAAAACATACCAGTACAAATGAAAATTATGTCTGAATATATATTTTTATACGACCTCTTGCTAAACTTCCCCCGACAGCCCCCAACAACACTGAAAACACCTTGTAATAATCTGACAGTTACTCCCAATTATCAAAACTTGTTTGCAATTGACTATTGTTTTTGGATGGAATACCATTGAAGCTAATAGAAAATGTTTCAAGTGTATGTCATTGATGTTAACAGGTGATTAATAATTGTAAACAAACATGGCTGTCCGCCATCTCCTGGATTTCTGATATATACCTTCCATTATAAACAGGGCTGTGGGAATATTCTTAGTAAAACTTTGGTTTTTAGACTCATGGTTTTTTCCAAATGTGAGAAAAAGGGAGATATCTGCCTATATATTCCATACTAGATCTAAGTTGTAGGATTTGTATGTTGTTTTCAAAGTCTCCTGTTGGTCAACCTCACTGGATATTGTGAAAACAGTGCTGCACAAGCAAACAGTTGGGAAAACTACCTGAACTGGCAACAGGCCCATGAGCTGTTTGTGCCAATAACATATTTGGGAGCAGCTTGTTATAATTTGGCATGGGAAAAAGTAGGCTGCTACACAGTATATTTAAAATGCTTAAATAAAACACCAAATTGTTGTGTGTGTGTGTGTGTGTGTGTGTGTGTGTGTGTGGTGTGTGTGTTGGTGTGTGTGTTGGTGTGTGTGTGTGTTGGTGTGTGTGTGTTGGTGTGTAAAATAATTTATTATATCTTCTGTTATATGTTGTATATCTATATAGGTTTTCTCATCAATTGTTATATATTATGTTAGTAGATATTTACACATTGAATTTGTGGACCATTGGTTTCATACGCAATCAACATTGATTTAGTTTAAAATTATAGTATTATTAGATCATGCCTATATATCTATTGGTAGCTATTCTGAAGGGTTTCAGTAAGGTAATTGATACAGCTTGTGTGTGTGCAGCTATGCTGTAGTACAAACTGACTGGTCAGTGACAGGCCAGTTGGTGCAGTTCAAATTTAAATTGCTGGGCTACAGCTATGATACATTTCTGGGCTATGGCTATGATGAATTATTCAAATTTAAACTAACTGGCCATGGATATGCTGCAATACCCAGCCAATATAGTTCAAATTTAAACTAACAGGCCACCGCTACGATGCAATATTCAAATTCAAATTGAAAATGGTCACAGCGAATACACAGCAAATATGCAATACAAACTGACCAACTTGCATCAAGCCAGCTGAAGCATAAAGTAAAGTGCAAATGTGAACTGGTACTTGTGGGCCAGTATAAGAAACATTGCAACACATATTAGATAAATTATCACATTTTGATAATTTTCCAAAACATAAAAAGTATTTTAATAATTATTTAATTAATCTTTAAGTTTATCTATATACTGCTCACTCAATAACTCACTTTTTTGGTGTACAACATGAATAGAAAGCCTGCTGCATAGATTAGATAATCTTTAGCTCAGTAACTCCAAAGAACGTTAAAATGGGTGCAAACAAAAAGTGTAATAAAACGAAAACATTTAACCCAACTTACCTGACAACAATAACTAAGGAATATACGTCGACCAATGTTCTATAGAGATTCAAACGTTGAAGATGTGAGAGCTGATAAAGGCTAGTAAAGCCTAAGTCACGTATGTTCTGGCAACAAGACAGATCTAAATCTACCAATAACGGGAAATTATAAGCATATGGTGTGGTACTGTTAAACACATTTTATACATGTCCATTACTAAAGTAATATTACTATTTCATCACCTAATGGTTATAGATTTATGATTACTGGTAGTAATAAAATTACCTTTACTCAGTTTTTTTTAAAGATGCATTAAGCATACATTACTTAATGATGCTTAATTAGGAAAACAACAACTACAACGACATTTCATTATATGAGGATTAAACAATATTTTGAATAACAAGTTATGACAGAATGTATAAATCATATAATACCCAAAGAAGACATTGATTTAACAGCCATTTCAATTAACCTGACATTAAAATAAACCAAGCTTTCAGTGTATATTTAATATTGTATGACCCTAAACATTTTAAAGAACAGCTCACCTTCATTTCAAAATTTCAGGACTAATACATATATGGTCATACAAATTATAACTGATGTCAAAACATGAATATGATCAACCACATATTAAATAATCCAGTTCAAATTCTTGGTTAATCAAGTACAAATGGTCTGTGGGCGCATTTTGTACCCAAACACAGATCGGATGCTCCTGAAATATGGAGTCACTTAATATGAGCTGTTTGTATTACCCAGTTATAACAATGTAAACAAGGAGGCAAGCCAAACATGTATTTCTGGAACAAACATGTATTTATGAGTATTGCACGATTGTTGTTCCAAACAACCTGAAACTGAAATGGCTAAAGAAAACCATAATGTGAAATTCCCTAAGCCACTCATTTTGTAGATTTACTTTTTTAATAAGAAACATCTACCCAGCTGTCAGATTTATGTAAATGAACTGAAGAAAATTTTCTCAGCAAAAAGCCACATAGCCGTCAATTTACAGTATTTCTGACATGCACCACTAAAAGTCTAAATTTAAAAGTTAGAATTGTTAGATGAAGATAGTATTATCTAAAAATATATTTAAACTGAATTTACACAGATTACAATTATATGAACTTGTTTTCTCCAAAACCCAACTTAGGGGGCGCCTCCCTAGTCTAGCGGTAGTGTGTTGGACTACAGATCACTACCACCCATGTTCAAATCTCGGCGTAGGCATATCTGAAGGTTGTTTCGTCTTTGACTTTGCCTCATTACCTTTGAAGGTCGCTCAGCCCATTTAGCCTACCTTGTGCACAAAAGTGGCATTAAAACATCAATCATCATCCAAAACTCAATTTTAGCTTAACAATTCTGCTGTGCATATATTATGACATGTTATGAAATATTACGGTTGTAGACATATCATTCTTGTAACGTGTAAAGCATGGCTCCACTAAAACATGGATGTTGGGGGAACTATAAGCTGTTAACCAGGTTATAGGTGGACTGTGAATCTGAATAAACCATTAATGACCCAATCACGATCCAACACTCAACACATAACTGTAGACATGGGCTGATATTGGAGTATTTTGTCCTCAATTAACAGCTGCATCTTTGATTTATTTATTGCAATCACAAGTAATATTTCTGTGTTAGACACCTTCATTTAAAGGATATTTTGTGTGATAATTTTATAGTGAATATAGCAAAACATTAATGGAAAATAAGAATCACATGGCAAGCAGACCTGCCAATATACTTTTAGATACTCTATACATATACATTTATTGTAACCTTACTGGGACGAGGGCTGCTTACCTTCAAGATTACGACAATTATGAGATATCACCTTGACAACATCGCAGTCTATAAATGTACAGTTTGCTAATCTTAATGAAGTTAGTTCTTTACCACAGAGGGTAACAAATCTGTGGAGTAAAAGCAATACACAAATTAGACAGTGTACAACATATAGTATATGCTGTATATTCTTGATATCATAAAACAAGCAGAACATGCCACTCCTACACCTAACTCCCCCTAGACGTGCAGTACTGCATTCACGCATGACAGGCAGTGTTAGGAGTGCACACGTACATACAAGTTTCACACTGATATGCCGATAGTTGAATGGATAGAAAAGAAACAAAACCACACAAGTGTTATCGCATAAGACAATGTCACATCATACAGAATTATTAATGAAATGACTAAACATTATATGTATGCATAACTATCTTTGAACACCTGTGTCTGTGTGTGTGAGAGAGAGAGACTTACTTCTGTAGACTGTTCTCTCGGAATCGACACCAAGATAAATTAAGTCTGTTGAGGTGCTGGCAGCGTGAGATAAAATCTATCAATGTCTTATCAGTGACCTGGTAAAATGAAAATTAATTTGAAAACTATGAAACTTTTAAAATTAATATCTTATAGCTAAACAATATATTTCACGGGTTCCACTTCTACTGATTACAAAGTTAGCTTCATAAAACTAGGTTATAAATATACCTTGTGCCAGTAAGGTTGCAAATTCAGATCTCTGTATTGTAATGTATCATAGCAGTGTTTGTAAAATAAGCTGAAATGTGTAAAACAATGTGCAAGTTTTTCTAATAGGTTACAAGTCTCTATCTGTTTGAAAATAATGACTGATAGAATGTAGGAATATTAAGTCTAAAATATTATACACACACACACACACACACAATTGGAATATGCGTGTAATATAAATGTACTAATTTTCACTTTGTTTTAATATCTGAATTTTTGGCAGACCATGTGTGTTGTCTCATGGAAATAAGAGAGTACTGTCTCATATTCAACTTTATATCAAATTACCATTAAAATTGATCTAGCCAACATTGAAAATCACCACAAAATACCCATGAATAAGAATGCACATAAAATACATCAACAATATGTGGTTATGTGAATATGTACCAACTTGCATTTATTTAAATATATACAAACAGAATATTAACAGATTTTTATTAAAGATATTACTTACTGACTGACTGATGCCAAAGTACACAAAGCTTTCAGGTCGAGATGTCGTAGAATCACCTGTATCACTTCTTCCTAGTGTAAATATTAACAATTAACAAAGTAAACTAAATGCAGGGAGAGACATTAGTTTCAGAAATAGGTTTAATACTGTAAGTGGCAGCATGTCTGGTAATGAAGGTATTCAAACCCTAGTTGTACAAGGGTGACATTCACACCAGAAACACATGGATGTCAATTCAGTGATTAATATCTTTACACAAAGTGCACGTGTTCATTTTCACGTGTTAAATGGTGCTATCCAGAAGATATAGGACTGCCAATGTTAGCCACAAAAATACTGAAGTCATATACACTCTAAACTTTAAAAACTTCACATGGAAATATTCAATGGATAAAGAAAATAGTCAATTAAGAAAACACATATTAGTGATATATTCCTAACAGCTTGACATTCATTAGGCCACAATAGGCATGGCATCAAATACCTCAGGAATAAATGATGTGATACGTTTAGCTGATGCAGAAAAAATGGAAATTTATTGTAGTTTTCTGTGCATATCAGGTCCATATGTATGAAGCTTGGATTAACAAGTTCTGGGGTATGTTTAGGGAAAGAAATAATGACCAAAGAAATAAGAAATGTCGAAAAATAAACACCCTTGAGACAAAGCCGGATCAGGCCAGAACTTGAACACAAGTTCTAAAACTCTGTAGACAACCATACTACAAATAAAGTCACGCAGACAATAAAATACATGTGTTTGTTATTTCACTGCTAATCGCTAAAACTAACATTCTTGTGTGCCAGTATTTTTACATTTGTGTGGATAGTTAATTCTTGAGGAATGAGTCTGCAATAGACTGATCCTACTACAACTGCGACACCAAGTGGAAATTGACCGAAACTCGATGTTAGGTTAGAAAACTATTACTGCTTATGGGGAATCTCAGATTATAAGGGAAATGACCATCGCACGTTTATTCAACAACAAAAGCAAATGGACATTTTGTTCCATTCAATCTTAGATATTTCCTAGACCTAACTGTGTTTACTTTGTTCTCTCACAAAGGTAAGAAAAGTGTTATATTTCCCCCATGTTTACATTCAATATTAAACACGTGCAACGTATCAGCCAGCTCATTTACATATAGCTGCATAAAGGCGGAGTTTGTTAAGCCATGCTCCTGTCTTATTTTGCCCATTGACTTGATGCAGGCAACAGCAGTGATCACATGATACTGAATATTCATAGTTTTTACACAGCCGCCACACTGATAACATTGTTTCTTCAGCAGGATTGTTTACAATTTAACCGACACAAATTTCAGAATAAAATACACTATTCTTTTGACAAGTGTGAAAGAAATATAAAACAGTCACGTGTCTAGTTTACATTATTTGTGTCCTGAATAAATAAATGCTGGACTCGGGCTTAATTCACAAACAATAGTCTGCCAGTTGCACTGTTGACCAAAAAGGTGGCTGGATCCGATTTGTTGTTTAACAACACCAATGAGATTGTATTTTAGGGCACTCTTAGTCTTATATACCAAAACATGCTGTCTGGATTCGGCATAGATTCACGTGTCCAAGTATGTTAGTTTGTTCTAGATTGACCATGCCCCTGACTTAGTCCGAGTGTTGAAATCCACCTTGTTTTAAACAGTCCCATTGACTTTCATGTTATCAGCCTGGTTGGCAAATGTTTTCTAACCTAACAACTCGCCCGGGGTCCAAATACGCATGTGTAGCGGGATCAGTCTATTCTCTCACATAATGCTCATCATATGGAAACCAAAGGGGTTTTATATTTACTAATTAAATATTGGAAGATTACAATTCACTTACAGGTAGGAGGTCAAATGGTCCATTGTCAGAGACATCCAACACAGCTGATATGCCATGATGTAGTGATGCTGATACACCATCCTGGAGATGCAATTCAAATATGCCCTTGCTCACTTTATCAATATTTGACTCTTTCACTGGCTCCTTGGTACTAACAACATCAGCTAAATAGCCATTCTGCTCAAATGGTTCAGGATCCACACTAGAACCAAAATCCACACTATTGTTTGCTGGATGCGAGTCAGCTGCCGGCAGAGTCCCAACTAATTTCGCGCCATCGAGTTCGGTGTAGTATTCACATTCTGATTGGTTGAATTCTAACCGGATTAGACTGGAGATGAAGAAACAAGGTTAAGGAGAATTTTAGATGATGGATATTTTGTTACATCGACTTCATCACTTGATGAATAATGAATAATTAATTTTAGGAACATTATGATTATGTATTTATTACTTGGTGGGGAAATCAACTTTTGTTAGCTGTGGTGCAAATATTCTAGATGTGGCTGGTTCCTTATTTGGTTTGCCACTGTACAACTCAAACCATCTGAAAGGAAACATATGTGTGCAAGTCAATAAATATATTTAAAGTTGTGACAATTATTAGAAATTTTATATAAAATAAAAACACAATTTAATGTAAAATTTTAATAATATAGCCATAATACTTGTAATGAGTTTATGCCACAAAGGAAACTACTTCACGACCAAATCTGAACTGCACCACCTATTTGGAATTCACTAATTATTACAATGTAGTGTAGGATGGATGGACGAATGTTCTTTAATGACACATCGGCACAATTTAGGCCAGTCAGTGTCGTAATTAATCAACAGTGTGTAATTTTCATAAATATGACTTGTTACAACAAAGACCATTTTTTTAAAGTTTGACATTTGAAACTTTTAATGATTTTTTTCTCATAATAGAATGCACAGGCTTTTAATACTGCCAAGTCCAACCCATACGACAGCTAGCATAGCTAACGATAATTGAAATAAACCTTAACGATATAGTATCATTATAAACTGTGTCTCACCATGTGTCTCCCAAAAAAGAAAATATAACAAAATACACTACCTTGCGGGAGCTCCATCTTTCAGTTCAGTTTTACTTTTATCACAACACAGTATTCTAACAACTGCTCCTGGGTTATATGTCTCGTAAACCTTCACTTTAAGAGGGTACACTTTATCTTCAAATCCTAATTCTACACAAAAGAAACAAAGCATCGAGTATTATCATGGAAGCTTCAAAGGGCAGCACAAATATGGAAACAAAGACTTAAATGAGACCTAACATAAAAATAAAATCCACTAATTAAAAATAGCGACACAATCCACATTTAATGCAATGCCATCATTTCCTTACTTTAACTTTCAACGTACCTATAAAATCTTCACTAATAAAGTCTTCGGGTGTTTTCTCATATGGAGGAAAGTTTTCATTAAAGGGAGCAATCTTCCACCAAGTGCCATAGGTCCTCTACAATAATTTAAAAAACATGAAAAGCTATGAGAGCTAGTTAACATAATAGCATACAATTCTTCATCAAATGACTTACTTGTTTTTTAAAATAGTTTAAAGTTCATTGTTTATATGTTGAAAAAAAGCATAACTTTTATTAATAACACACTAATTAAAATATACAATAACCAGTAGTTAATGGACAAGTTTGTATTTATTTATTCTAGACAAATTATGTATTAAGAGTTTTTTTAATTAAAACTATAAAAATTCACATTAATTCACATTTCATTAACCTTTTATTTTGAATATTACCTTTCATCTTAAACTGATTTAAAAAACTATCGTTTGACTATTTAACATAGGCTTAGTGCATTATGAGTGGATATTATCAGCAATAAAAGGCAATTAGAAGGAAACAAATATTTAAGAGGGATTTGCATAGCTGTAACCTGTAACTATAAAATGATAAATTAATTTTGTAAATCTTATATACTATCTTAAGATCTGTTACAATCACATTGTATGTATTTGTTAAAATGTCACAAATATTGTAATTTTTCATTGTAAATCAGGCAAGATTTAATTAATTTTCAATGACTAATCATTGATCTTTTCAACAGGGGCAACTTAAAGAGCTCCCACCTAACAACTGGAAAAATCATATATGTCCTACTTCAACAAACGTTTTATTCAGTATTATTCAGACATTAACTAAGTCTAACTAGATGCGTAGATCTAGTAGTAGGTCTAGTATTAGACTCTAGTAACTAGATCTAGACTCCATGTCTAAGACTAACTAACACTAAGTAGGTATGTGGATAATTAAAAAAAACACCACAAATTTCAAAATACGTAAAATACTCTAAAATACCTATAATATGACACAAATAATATGTGAATATGTTGAGTATTAAGGAAGTTGTGGCATTTTCATTGTCTCTAAATGACAATGGTTTTGGTTCTGTTATTCCCATATGTTAGCATTACAATCATATGACCCGAATTTGATGGTTTTTCACTAAAGGCTTATAACTTAATAATCAAATATTTTTTTACAAAATCTTGAAGATATATGGATGGCATGTAGTTCTTTCATATTCTGTAAATGGAGTAGAAGAGAGAATTAGTACCTAGGTAAATTTTAATTAGCAAAATGAACATTTTGTGATGAAAATTTGATGGCTTTTCACTATAATTAGTATAAATTGTAAAATGCCAGTACCTTTCTTAATAGTCAAGATTTCTTTATTACATCTGGAATTAACTTGGATGGCAACCAGGTTTGGCATTGATTTAATCAAATTTATTAAATCATCAATTTAATCAACATGAAAAATCAAGATATTGAATTTTCAGATTATGATTATCTTAAATTTCAATTAAATTAATGCTTACCGGATTACTCACTTTATTTGTGCAAATTTATAATAATAATTATTCAGTTACTTAAATGTTGCTGTGCTCATGCAACATTGGGTCTTGTACATAGTAAACTGTGTAACAGGCTTGGAGTAGCAAAAGCGACTAAGCGAATAACTCAATAAATCAGTGTAAACAGTAAAGTGACAAAAACTGACACTGACAGTCGTAATTCTCGACCGGAGTTCTTACCAGAACACAACACTGAGTATAGTCTCCATATGATGGAAAAGTCGTAGGCTTGCCAGTTATGTTTGTAACAGTATACGAAATGCTGAATTCGCTGCCGTATTGAGAACTAAAACTAACAACTTCACTACACCATTGTTTATGACAATTACTGTCTGCTTGATCGTCCATGGTCACCCGAACGAGCTTACTATTTACCACAAAGAATGATAACCAGGAGAATGTCGATAAATGTAAATTCATTCAGAAACACCATATATATATATATATATATATATACACACACGCACACAACTAAGTGGTCCCAGAAGCAAAAATCAACGGTTCATAATTGATCAGTAATGACAGATCTGATCTAATTTGTGCTAAATGATTCCACTAGTTAATAACGATTTCAGGTGATCTCGGTAGTAAACCAGTTATTATATGTAAAATCGCTCTTTTCTAATGGAGAATTATATATATATATATATATATATATATATATATGCGTGTGTGTGTGTTTACATATATACAGGACGTCACAACTTGAATTAATTTTCATTCCACATTTATCATATACCCTGCAAGTATAAATGTTTAATACAGTTGGATCTAAATTGATCCAACATCTGAGGCTTACATTAGATCAGATTCAGTGAGAATGTTTGTGAAACTTGTATCAATGCATAAATCACGATGTTGTAATTTGCAAATGTTCTTAATGAATATAGGTACAAATACGGTGTTCAATAATGTACACATTATATACAAATTTAATAGTTAATGTCTATTTAATCTGAACAAATGTAAATATACAACATAGCAGATGCTTCATGATATATAGTGAATGACCATCTATCCAGATCCAGATTGCTGACAATCTGGATACTATGCTTTCTAAAAGTGATAGATAGTTATGCTGAGCATTAATCTATTTATATTAGTTAACTAATAACAGCTTAATCATATGCCCAGAAAACTCTCCTTGAATGATAGATTCATCGTTTGCTAAATTCTATGTATATTTATTTACAGGTATATTGACTTAATATTTACCACTAAATGTGGTATTTTGGGTGTAATCAAAAAACTAAGTTCCATTACTTTTCCCCAAACCAAAGGTATTTAGCTAAATCAACTTAAGACATAAACATCTTTAAGGTAATATTCTCTACAAAAGTATTTGATGGATTCAGAGAAACCGTCCAACTGTTATATATTTCAACTGAAAATTCATGGTGGTATGTCAATGCACATGGCACTTCTTAAATATTCTGAGAGTGAATAACTATAATTATTGCTTTTACTTTAAATAAGATGCTATGTAAAATGGCATAATCATTTTATTATAGAAAAACTATACAATATAAACATTCTACATAAAGCAGATATTTTAAAATATACCAACTTCTTCAGAAACATGGACATATGTATGCATACATCTTCTCCAAAACCATTTATATGGTGTTATTTCCCTTTAACTTAATGGTAATAATATAATTCATTACATTCTGGCTCATGAACTCAACAAATACATATTAATTCACTAACTTTAAGTAACTCTGGCACTAAACTAACTGAGAAGTACACATACAAATTTCTTAATTTATGACCCATTGATGACAGAAATCTTACCCATATTATGCAAATAAGGAAACAGTTTTATTAACTTTATTAACCACATGATATAACAAAATTAAGCGATCTAACATCACAATAAAAAACTTACGGAGCACCAAAAATTACAAATACTTCATATTAAGTTGACATATCACAATCTCATCGAAGTTTGTTTAGATTTATTATATTGCAATACTCTTAATTATTCATATCCTTTTAATAACACAAAATATCATCCTAAATACTCTGTTGTGGGGAATGACCCATCACCTCTGGTAATCCTTAATGAATATTTAGATATGGAACAGTTTGGCAAAGATAAAGAAAATAAATCACAGTTTTTCCAGTTTAAAGGTTAACTGGATTAACAATACTGGCAAACAAATAGATCTTCAAGGTATTACAATTCATTAAATTAACTGGATCCAAATTGGTCCAAATTAGAAAATATTCGAACAATAATGGTCACAAAAAAACAGATGATTTACGGTACACAAAAGTATAGCACTCATACTCCGTTTACATCCCATTGCTTCTATGTACTGCTCACTTGTAAGCATTGGCTTTATGCTTGGGTAGAAAAATGAAGCCATCTGGCACTGGACCCAATAGCATCTCACTAAACAGAACATAAGAGTGGAAGGTATTACTGATTGTCACAATTATCAAATAAATAAGCAGAACATTAAGAACCGAATAAATCTTGATTAACCTAATAATTAAGCCTATCTGGAGATATTCTAACAAAGCATTGGAAAGAATTTATACAATAGTTGTTGCCTGAAAATGAGTCTATGTACATTATAAAGAAATAATATATGAAACTGTTCCCCTACATAATACACACCAATATATTCATAAGCAATCCACATAACTCTATATTTAAAACCAACTGACATATGCCAGATATATATATATATATATATATATATATTATCTAGCAACAACTCAAGTCATACAATGTATTCATCCCTAACAGGATATTTTCAATGTGCATGGTTTGTTACAATCTCTATATATATATATAATTCAGATAAGGTAAATAATGTTTTAAATTGCATGACATAATATATTGCAACATAACCCTAAGGTGTGTATTTATTTATTTCCGTATAGCAGTACAAATAAATATACCTTATTTTGACCCAGTCAGCACAACTTGGACTAGCCATCATTGTTTCTAGGTCACTGCGGCCAAAATAATATGGTGGTTTCTCATTTATACGTTGTGGTAGTTTCTCTAACAGGCCAACTGGTATATATCTACATGAGTATAAATTATGAATAATTAACATAAAATGGGTTGCATCAACTACTGAACCTAAAATGAAAGATTTTCATAAAGCCATAATGTTTGATCTATCTGTTAGTCATTAATTGAACACTTTCATTATGATGATGGACACTAATTGTACTGTTTTATATATTTGAGTGAGTAGCTTGTTTAGCTTTGTTAGACATAACATCTGGGACATATCACCGAGGGACAACTCTCTCATAAAACATAGCACAAATACAAGTACGAATTGGAGTCAGGCACATAACTTCTAACCACAGTGCTATTAAAGCATGCTATATATATATATTTTGTTTTTTTTATATAAAAAGTATTGTCATAAGTAAACTTTTATGATCTAAGAGCTGAACCGAAAAATACCTTGCAATTTTATTAATATGCAATAACAGAATAACAACAGCTACAATTCTTGTTATCCTAACTAATAAAAATAATTCCATTTCTCCAGTCATTAAATGTAATGAGCTCATTCTTATCAAATTAATCTTAGTCTTTCATTTTATTTCCTGCCCACCACATGCAAACTGAAACATTTCCTGCCAATATTTTATCATTACCTGTAGAGGAAGGACAACCACTCCAAAAGGAATCTCCTGGTGATTGTGACGCCTTGTTGGTCAGAACCCCAATGTTCAAGACCAAAGTTGGTGAAGTCCCGCAAGATATCGAGACGTTCTGTAGCAGAGATGTCCCAGTGTCGTTGTTCTTTGATTTCAGTAAATAGCCAGGGCTTAATGAGAGCTCCTCTGAAAGAAAGAAATCCACAGGTGATAATTCAGAATTAGCACTACCTTTGCTATCTGTGAAATTAGCTTACATATAAAGATAATAACAAAAAGTGAATATATATATATATATATATATATATATATATATATTTGCTAATAAATTTAATTATTCAGAATTTTTATTAGTTGGACAGAGGAAAGGAAGGGAAAATGTGGAATCATTACTTGTAAGGTAGGTGTAAAAAACTCAGCTGCACCACAGCACCATCCAGTGGATCAGTTCTTAGATTTCTCACTGATTAAGTTGTTTATATACTACTACAACTACAGATACTTTTATTTATATATCATTTAAATAAGATTAGATGTATGCCAGTCTTTTGAAAGCAGATATAAGTATAGCCAAACTATGATAATTACTTAAACAAGCTGTTAACAATAATCACAGGCTATTACCTATTGTGTGTGTTAATTTCATCAAAATTCAAACTTGTGTGTCAAATAAACAAGTCACAGTCGTCAACAAACACTAAAATTATAGTTGATTTACTTGTGGCCTACAGACTTCTGGGTTACTGAACTTTCTATCTTATTGTTTCTGTTCATTATAATAATGCTTGCTACATGCTCTAAAAATACGTCATATTCATCAGCCTAATATGCCACAGAAGCAGTTGTGAAGGCTCATCTATTATTTAATAAATGAATAAATCATATTGTTCACACTGAAGGTAATAGAAAGTAGTTTCATTTATTCACTTCACTGTTTACCTAGCTATCATGGCACCCATCACACCTGTCTCCTTCCTGTGTTGTAAATAGTCTTCAAATGAGAGAATGTCACCATTTCCTGAAATAGTATAGCATACTCTGTCAAGGCAATTATGACTAAATATCAGAAACCAATTATGATTTACCATAAATTGTTATTTAAGACCTTTTCTCTTTTTAATGGAACAAGAGGTTAAACCATAGGAACCATAACATTTAAAGTTTCCCCCCAAAGAAATCAGATATGTAATCGTAAAAACTGAAAAGTGCAATGGAAAGACTATATCATGACAACATAAAACAGAATTTCTCTACAGATCTGATTCACAGTTTTACAAGGTACTTAGTACTAACCAAAAAGTGGCATTGGACTAGCTATCTTTGCACACTCTCCAATATACTGCCAGTCAGCTAAACGTGTATATCTTTGTTCACGAGACCTGCCATGAAGCTTAAAAAGAAAATCAAAACGCAAACTCTAAAATAGCATACCGTAATTCACCACCATAAAAACATATAATGAGATGCGAATTCAATAATAGTACCAATGACTTAAGTCAGTTTCCGCATCTACTGAGAATTCACACTTACTGTAACCATAGATACACCCCAGTCACGTAAACGCGGCAATAAAGTATGTGCAATGTTCTTGTCTTCATATATTCCTGTCCTCAACTTCACAGTCAGTGGTATGTCCATAAGAGATGTCATGCTGCGAACAATCGTTTGAAACCTGCCTGGTCGTCCCATCAAGGCAGAGCCCTCACCCTGTAAGGCAAGGAATTATTACATACAAGAGCAACTAGACAGAAATCAGAAAGAATAATGTAGCACTCATCAATTCGACAATGTAGCACTCATCAGTTCAACAAGTTGCCCGATAAGCTTGTTAATTAAACACAAATCAGACAAGTAAACCACACCCGTGCTCTAAAATAGGTCCATTGTTGTGGTATATACAGAACTGTGAAGATTTAATACAGGGTTTGAAATAGCTGTCCATCTGGAACCTGTGGGGGTAGAATTTATTTCAGACTGGTAACTAGTAAATGTAACCCGCCCAGCTGGTGGGTAACATTTGCTAGAATTTGTTTTCATATGTATGACCATTTGCATAATTGAATTCTGGTTATATACAAGCTGAATTGATTTTTGTTGCCAATCTATTATCAAAAGTATACTAACATTGAATTATTTATATAAATGTTAAAATATTGTATCAATATTGCATCAATGTCATTGCTTCCAACACACAATGCATTATGCAGGTCAGAGATTATTTCATAGTCAATAATTGAGATAGGATGTTCCGTGAATGGCACTTGGGCTTTATTATTGTTTGTGGACCAATCAGCATCACCATGTAACCTAATTCGCATAGTTGGAAGTATTTTTGGCATTTAAATATTCATGAACACATAAACAGATGGCAAGAGTATAAAAATGTAAGATACCAGCAGGGGCAGCCCTCCCCCCTCCAAAATCTAAATATAGTGATGGTAAAATAGCAAATAGCAGAATTATTAAATAGATAAAAGGAATTTTCAGGTAAGCTGGAAGGCTTTGGTCATTATTATATGAAGATGGCAAAGTGTTAATTATGCATTAACATATTTGCCACAGATGATGATCGTATTTAAGGTAGGTCAATCATGTGTACATGGAGTGTTTGTTTGTAAATATGTGTCATTCCCTTTTGTCAATATTCAATCTGTGCTGGTTACTTTCAAATCAGACCAATCTAGCTGACTGCCATTAATTCTTATATAATAATATGTGATATTTATATAGCACCCTATTCAGCTAGAAGCTGCTCTAAGGCACTTTACAATATTATTATCCCTGACTCAGACCTGTTTCCTCCAAGCACTTATCTCAACTCCCAAGGGAGCATACAATGCATGCTGCCATTATAGGCGCAAAGCGTCACTCAAACACACAGTCATCGTGTCCTGTCAGGTATCTTAGGTTATACCCTGTAATAAACAGATCAATAAACAGAACCCATTGTTTTTATTTGATCTGTTTACCTTAAAATTGATGAAAAGAAAACAGGACAACATAAGTTTATTAAGCGTGGAATATCGTAATTAATAATAATAATACAGAAAACACACATTCTATTTTAACATTTTAGGTCTTACGTAGTACCCAGAAATATATTTGCCACAATTAATGCTTTGACACATCAAATTCACTGCTAAATCATCGATACAGATGATTTGTCACTGCTCATAACTGCTCAGTTACAGTCCCTGCCAGCAAGATAAATCCAGAAAAAAACATCTTTTTATATTTAAGGCAGTTTATGGTTGAGGGGAACTCACACACATAACATCACCATTGTAAATCCTGTACTGTATGCAATAATCGTAGTCAGGCTCGGCTATACTGCGGTCCCTTATAACATGAAATTGGATATAACATGGTCAGACTGTGGACCCCAAATCATGGAATCCATAACAAAGCATTTTTATGCGATAAAACTGAGCGATAAAAATATTTCGAAATAATTTGAACGTATTTTCACGGTTTGTAATTCACACGTAAAAAACCATAACCAACGGCCACAACGTACCCACATGAATATTTATTGAGCATAAATTTAATTACACACTACCATGGCTCAATCAGCCAAACAAACAAATCCAGTAAATCTATGTTCTATAAAATTGTTTAATAAAATATGATGTTTTCATTACAAAAGCAGATACAAAAATAAATACATTTGCACAGATGTTTATCTGCACACATGCACCTATAAACGTTCATTTATTGGTTCACATGGTTGCTACTTTCGTCTGTAAAACATGCACTATTTCTAGCGGATGAATATCACCAATCCAACATTTATGAACTGAACATTTCGCCCACCCTGATAGTGCCCCTGTATCGCTTCGCGGTCCACCTATAACATGGTTGACTGGTTGTGAACCCCAGCGACCGTGTTATAACGGGGACCGACTGTATTCTGAACAACAAGTAATATATGATTATGACGCCGATGCATCAAAGAGAAAATATGGGTTAAAATAGAGCACCCGAGAAAAGAAGAGAATATAAAAGAGACAAAATAAATGATGTCATGTTGATTAAGATTTATACATGTTCAAACTGGTTTGGTGTTCATGTGTTTCTCCAAATATAAACACTCTTCACCAGGAAAAAATGTATATTCTGATAGTTTGATGGCTATGCCTGATTCAAGAAAGCATAGATTAATGACCCATTAGATGGATTACAACCTTAATAATGCTGATTTATGCTGAAGTTTTGTACCCATGATAAAGCTGGATGTCCCACATTTGACGTGGGTATGTATCTAGCCGTCAGTGAAAGAAATAAGATAAATACATTAATTATTGTTGAACAGAACCCCATAAACAAACCACTGATATGTCGTAAAGCTTCTAGAACAGTAATTTGGTTAAGTTGTTTGTTACTGTTTAGCATTAGCGATGATTGATGATGATTGATGTTTTACGGCCACTTCTGTGCACAAGGTAGGCTAAATGGGTCGAGCGACCTCCAAAGGTAATGAGACGAAGTGAAAGACGAAACAACCTTCAGATATGCCCACGCTGCGATTCGAACACGGGTGGTAGTGATCTGTGGTCCAACACGCTACCACTAGACCACGGAGGCTCCCCTGTTTAGCATTAGCATTGATTACACTATAGACATATGACTGGAGGGAATCTCTTAGGGAAATGGGATGATCAAATCAAATATATCAAAGATACAGATAACCCTGGGATTCGATCCCACAACGTAGTGACCCACAGCACAGTGCACTATGAACTGTAATATAGAAGAATCCTCACAGCATTAAGTGATTGGCATAGTATATGAATAAAACAATTCTTACTATTTTTAATTATAATGAATAATATTTACAAGTAGTGTAGGGGTTGCATTAAGAATGCCATAAACATATCATGGTTTAAGATTTTGTGAAAAATTCAGAAATCACAACAAAAGTACTCTAACATAAGAGATTTTATTGTAACTAAATCTTTGTTAATATTGTGCACTGATTGGGATTTTAAAACTGAAACAAAGAAATTAACAGCAGTAGCTGTATAGAGTTTGTGATAAAAAGTTTGCAAAATAATACAATTTACCAGTTTAAAGAAAACCATATGTACCTATTAACACTGTATAATCTCGTGACAAGAGTGAGTACTTTGGTTAGTCTCAGTGCTGACCATGACCAGAACATACGGTTCCAAAACACAGAGGTATGATTCAAATACAAAACCCTCACGTAGAAGTTTGAAACACAGTACTCGAACCACTGAACTCTCAGAATACCCTCTTTTGACACAAGACGAGATGGAAAATAACAAACACCTCACCTTCTTGAAGATGAGATCAATTGGACAACCACAGTTGACATCGATAAAATCCACATCAACAGAACTGGTTATCACCTGTGCACACTTCGTCATTGTGTCAGGGAATGAGCCACACAGCTAAGAGCAGAGAAACATGAATAGTTAATAAATTTCACCAATTACAAATGAGAATGTGTTAATGTTTAAAACTCAAATACTGCAATCTAACATCTTCCCTTTCCTATTGTATGATTAAATACGAGAACCTGAGCTCCAAAAATATCTTCACTTTCGTGACGTTTAAGCAGCGCCCACTCAGCCTGCTTGCCCTGTAACAGGTTGGTGCAAAGTGCCATCTCGCTGCATGTAACGTCTGCACCAAAACGTTTACAGATACGTCTAAAGGGCAAGTTGCCGACGGTCGTCAGCGGCGCAAGATACAACTTGTCATGGAAATCGATCTAAAAGCAAAACAAACACACTTGTGACAAAACTGCGTTCATGGCCAGTGTGAAAATTATGATGATTATTGATGAACCCGGAATAAAAAGAAGAAATTACAATCTGGAACATGAAAGTTGATTAACCAAATTTGATCATGCAATAAAACATTACTGCATACCTTTTTCTTTTCCTTTGATCTGTTGAGATCTTTGAACATATTTGTACACAATTTCAATGAATTATTGTGATCTTCTTCAACACAGATATCATGAGATCCTGCAGCAGAACCGATCTGGCAATCACCTTTATTAGGTGACTGACTGTCTTTTGAATGGATTTCAGAGGTAGTATCGATATTCACATCTAACTGATCACAACAAGCTGAACCTTGTACATCCGAAGTCTGCTTAATCGAATTCCCACCTGCTTCGGTGACATCAAGAGATTTATTTACGCAAAGTTGATTTTTGTCACGCCTTAACTTCATAACAGCTTCAATCTCCTCTTGCACCTTCTTAACACTCTTCCATACCGAGTCTGCCAGACTAAAATCATATTTCTTCTTCCATAATTTTTTCTGGACATCTTTGTCCAAGATGTTCAATATACCTTTCTTGTCCTTCATGCGCTCATACAACTCTTCGTTCTTCATATTCTTTCCATCAGCGTCTATGTGCTTAGAAGCAAAACGGCAAGCAAAACTGTAAGGACAATATCCATATGTGTCATAAACGTAACAGGTATCGCCCAAGTCAGGAGGTTTCTTTGCCATATACTCATCAACATTATGCATAAATCGGCATCGGTCACCAAAGAAACACTCTTTCTCGGCAAGCTTCTGTGGACAAAATTTTGTCTCCGTTTCTGGATTTTTTTCTATTGGCCGTTTCTTATTGCGCCCTTTTAGCCGTGGTCTTTTTGGCACTGGCTCACCATCCACCGGTTTAAGATCAGAATCCTCGCATGATTGCTTTAGCTCATCACTGATATCTTTTGGGAGATGCTCTGCGAGCTTAGGCTTGTGAGTGTGATCGATGAATCTAAAAAAGGAATGAAGTTGTATAAAAAAAAATATGCAACCAAATGATGAATTTATTATCCAAATAAAACTTTAATTGCTGTTAATATTATGATATTTGTTAAAGAAAACCCTAACATGAGTTAGGTTATCTTAGTCTAGTCTACACTTATTCACCAGTATTCACAGACACAGTGCTCAGACAGACTTATACAATGCTCAAAAAGGATTAAATAGTTTTTGAACATATTTGTGCAGTGTTCGGGTTGTTGTCTTGTAGGTTGGATTGTGTATGGGTTGCTTGATAGCACTTGGACACAATGATTAGGAGTACAGGTAAATATGTATAAGCAGTCAAACTACTTACTAATTAACAGATGTAACAACACAGCACCTATCTGTAAAGAGTCCCAGACACTAACCACCTGCTGCTATTATAACAGGTTCCTTTTAAACTGTTCAAACTGAAGATATAGTGTTAGCTGCACAAACACATACTGGACCAATTCTGTGATGGGTGACCATATATAATATACAGTATAACCTCACCATCTTTCCATACTGCTCCCCTGCGAGTTGTGGGGGAGGACGTTTCTTAACCACTCCAACATAGAGGCTGTGCTGAATAAGCGACAGCCCGAGCACTCTCCCCCCCAAAAAAAATTGCGTAAGCATTGGTGGTGGCTGAATAACAGGAGGCGGCTGAGCATATATTTTGGATTTAAAATAAATAAAACTCATATTTTTTCAAGCAACCCATACACAACGCAACCTACAAGACAACAACCTGAAAACAACCCACAAGAAAGACAACAAAACAAATCCATCCCGTAACCTGAAGAAAAAGTTCAACCCGCCCAACCCGACCCATGGGTCGGGTTGACCCAAATGGGTTAACCCAACCTGTGCAGGGCTCTAACACACACAGACACACACATTTTAAACTGAATTTGCATGGATAACAAACACCTTATTTTTAGCTCTGGCAAAAAATAGAAAATTCTTATGTCAGTCTAGAGGCTAAAGTCTAGATCTGCTGCTAATCTGCAAAATTAATTCCATAGCCAACGGAGTGTTTGTGTGTTGTTCTGGAGCTGAACTGTGCACATATTTCTGGATTGTGATATGAATAAAAGCCATTTCCAGTGACTGACAGTGCACTAAATGTTATTCTAACTGTAAATAATTTGTATTTGTGAAACATTATTCATTTCGTCAAACTTATGATCTTTACAGAAATAGTATTTATGGTCCATTTTGAAACATTCTCCACAATGACACATGTCTCAGTCACCATTTTTACATGTCCATGATGGAAATTATGAATAATTTCACTTCTATTTTCTAAACGAAACTCACCATCACTATCATTTTGATTAAAATTTAGATAATATATTTATTCTAGATCATAAAGATACCCTTGAATTTCAACATCCACATGATTTCAAATATTGAAATCTATGAATATTCATAAGAGTTGTAGGGAGGACTGAAAGTACCTTTTTATTTTAAGGTCACAACTAATTATACATTAATAAGGTAATGGTGGTTTTTGGAGAAAAGCTGGAAACCCCATGAAATAGCGTACCAATAATCAGGACAAACTGTTAAAATCTTGTTGTATTCAAAAAGAAAATGAAAGATTTTTGGGGTAATTTTTCCACAGCTTAACAATAAAGGAAATCTGTCACATTGATATTTATATAGATGAAATACATATTTAGCAAATTATCAATCTTTCAACATAATAATTACAAATATTTAAATAACACGCAAAACATTAATGAATTAAGAAATAGTAAAACAGCTTCATAACTTATATTAACTACAGTCTAACCTCAATTTTATGCCAACTTTGGAACCTGACTGAAAGTTGGTGTTGTGGTGGGATGGCATTAGAGTGGGGAAGGCATATTTGGGGGACAGGCTTGGGGGTGGTTATTTACATGTGGTTTTTGATCCTTTGTTAATCCCAACTATCGCTTTATTTAATATATCACCGATTGCACAATCAACACCATCATCATTGCCACTTAATGACCCCGATAGCTTGTCAATCAATTCACAGATTACCCGAAACATTTCACTGTCAGTGTGTGGTGGTAATAGCGGGGGGTATTTATATTGCAAGGTATGATATTTGTATTGCATAAGCATTGGCGGTGGCTAAATAACGGGCGTGGATAAATGGGGGCATCAGGCTGTGCCAAACAAGGGACAGCCTGGGGATACTCCCCAAACTACAAGCAAGCAAGCAATGGGGGCATTATCATGGCAGGAAAGCGGGTCCTTATCAAATGATGGCAGCAGGTGTGGTTGACAGCTGTTCACAGGTGGGACTAGAGTGTATTTTCCAACAAAATATCAAAATCCTTCCAAATTAAGTCCATTTTCTTCTTGTTTAAAATTATTCTAAGAAGGTATCTATAACCACGAGTCTGGGTTCATATACCAAAGATGTTTACAATGCAGTGATATAGATGTCATACACACAGCCGCCACAACTATTGTTTTCATAAATCGATAAATGTCACAGCTCTTAACAATCCCCGATAATATTTCTTTCTACTCACTCTGGTTTGATGGGAGCATGACCTGGTGGCATCACAGCCGCAGCCGGTTCAGTTAAGACTTCAGCAGCTTCAGGTGGGTCAGCCATATTCCCACGTCAGTACAATTACAGAGAGGTGCAATAAAATAAGGCCTGTAATAAATCGGATCAAAAACTATATTAAGTGATAGGATTAAATTAATTTGTGATGTCAGATCCAGACAAATATTACACGATATGTCAAATTTTCAATAAATTATAAATGGGGTAAGACAATAAAACATATGAAAGATGACAACAACGGTGATTTAACATTTGGCAAAAGACATCCATATTCATGGAGATTCGTTAATATTCAAATCGGTTTGGAATAGCTTATAGTTTGAAGTGACTGTTACCACACATTGTATTAATTACATAGGACAGAGAATGAATCAACAATCAAATATTTATAGAAGCCGGTGTGAAAGGGTTGAAATATTGGACCACCAACATAGATAACTATTATATGAAGATAGCAAATAGGACTGTATCGATTTTAGACAGTTTTGCTTAAATATTAGAAACATATAATTTATAGTTGGTATTTTAACCCAAGCTAAGTGTGTTTTGAGATCTTATTGAAGATACAAGGTTAGTCGTTTTTATAAAAACAATGAACTGTTGCAGATTTAACTTTAGTAAATATTGACATGGGATAGTTTAATCATGTAAAAACTATATAATTATATAACAATAAGGTACAAGCACTCTAGTAATATTGTGACAACAGTTAGCCAGGATCATGAGCAGGAGGACAGATGATGACACTGAAAATGATAATTCCCATGATATGATATTTGATGATAACAGAGAATGATAGACTTAACAAGGAAGAGTGAATGAATGCTTCATTTGGAGCCGTGATGGTGCAGTTAGTTAGAGCATAGGACTCATAGCTGAAAGGTGGTGGGTTCAAGGCTCCGGGGTTGCAATGCTGTTACATGGCGACCGGTTCACTCATCCATAAAAGTGAGAACCTGACAGGACATGATGGCTATGCGATTGATTAATGCTTGGGCCTTTAATGGCATTATGCGATGTATGCTTCCCTGGCAATTGTGATTTATGCTGGATTAGTACAGGTCGGAGTCAGGGATAATAATGCTGTAAAGCACCTTAGACCTGGATAGGGCACCAAAAAAATGTCACGTATTACTAATATTATATTATTAATTAATCTCATAATAATCACACCAAAATTAAACAATACAAAGTTGAAGATGTTTGAAAAGATCAGGGCACCTAGAAACCTTTCCGGATTGGTATGATTCCAAATAAGTCAAACCGTGATAGTGCAGTTAGTTAAAGCATATGACTCACAGCCGGAGGGTCGCGGGTTTGAGGCTCGGGGAGCTGCAATGCTGTTATGTGGCAACTGGTTCACTCATCCATAAAAATGAGAACCTGACAGGACATGATGTAGCTATGTGTTTAGTAATGCTTTCCACCTTTAATGGCAGCATGTGTTGTATGCTGTGTTGGGAGTTGAGGCCCTGAGAGCCTACAATGGCACAAAATGGTGTTTCCAGTGTTTATATGGATTTTTCATTGGCATTAGAAATGAAAGTCACTGGGTTTCTACTTCAGCGTAGGTGGGTCAAATGACTCAGGTTCTAACAAAACCACTGCTCTGATAATAAAACTTGAGAAAACTGAAATGTTGTCCAAACTAGCTGACAGCATTTGCTCCATTCATTTAGTTTGGCCATCAGTCTGATAAAAGTGAAATTTATCTGTTCTACTGCTAGGTTTTCAGTTCAGTTGGCTTTTTGTAATGCATGCTATTTAGGCCTTCTAATTAGTCCTTCTAGGCTATACTTTGTCTCAGTTATTTACTTATTACTCCACTAGCGACGGTTTAAATCCAAATCATGAATGAGTCATTGTTTGCAAAATCAAACTAGATGAGTAGATGTACAAGAAGATGATTCAGAACTCGGTTTAGACATTATTTATTCATCCTCAAACACGTTAAACGTATACACTCAGATTTTGACGAAGAATTACAGATGTACTTATTGACCAGATTAACAATACCATATCATTTCATACAACTTATTAACTTGAAGGTTATTAAACGCATGTTTCATGTATTTTCAAGAGAAATAAAATGAGGCATAACTGTCGATAATGGTAGATCGACTAGGCCCAGGTCTTTTGCTCCCTGGTCTTTTGCCCTTCGTGTGCGCATATGTCTCTGGATCATTCCGGCATATCCAACCACCAACTTTTCTTGATGGTACTATCCTGCCTCTGCATATGTGCCTCAATTGTACCCTCCTACTTTATGGAGTGGGAATGCGGTGATCCTCAAAGGTGAAGTTCGAACAAACAATCTATCCCCCCCAAAAAAAAAAACGTGTTCAATGCAACAACCAAGCAGTTACAGGACAGATTATTTACTTTGTGTTCCTCACACCTTCCTGGCACCAGATTACTGTCAGATACACTAAAGGCTATTGGACACACAATCCAGTTTAAATATCAATAAAATGTGTGATTAAAGTGTGTGATTTTATTTTGTTTAATTTTCACTCACAATCACAAATGTCATACTAATGGGCTAAAGATCGAGGGACAAAAGACCGAAGGGGGCAATGACCTAAAGGGCAAAAGACTGAGGGGCAAAAGACAGAAGGGCAAAAGACTGGATCTCAGGTTGACTAGACTCTACCCAAAATAAAGTCGACATGTCTAATGATCATGTATCTCTCATACATGATCATTAGACATGTCGACTTTATTTGGGGTAGAGTCTAGTCAATCTGAGATCTAGTCTACTATCTACATAATCTGTATAAAAAATATCGAGTCTGGACAAAATGTCGGAATGATATATTTCAAGCGTACAGGGTCTGCTAGTTGGCAAGGATTGTGACCTTAATTTATATCAAGTGCAAGAGTATATTTATGACAACAGGCCTACTAATAATCATTCGTTATGGACATTATTTATCAACCAGGCATGTCGAGTTGTGAGCGATAATACAGTTAGTCTCAAATCAAATAAGTTATTCCATCGTAAAACATAAAATACTCGTGGTTAAATATATCGTTTATCAAAGGAACAACATCATAAATAGTGTGTGCTGAACCAACTCTTACTAAACAATGAAATTCTGCACTTGAATCCACAACCCACCGGTTCTAGCATAGGTCAAGGACATAACTAAGTCCATTTGTCATAATGTTTAGGCTACCGGATAATGTTTGAAAATAAAGGCTTTTTGTGTATCATAATGCGCCATACTGAATTAAATGAGAGGTGGAAAGCGACAACATGGGATTACTTGAAGAACTTTATCCAAGACCTTTATCAAATTTGATAGCACTAAAGATTAGGCGATCCATCAAGTCTTGTTGAATTCGCCATGGAAGTGAAAACGCTCCATAATATATATATATATATATATATATATATTAAAGGATCAATTACTGTATTGATGGCTTGTTAACAACAGTATAAATCAGTGGCAGACGTTTATGCACATATAATTTACCAGCAAGTATCACTTACTATGGACTTTCCGGAGCAAAAACATAACTGATACCAAGGTGGGCCATATTGAAAGCAACCAGGTTCGATAGTTTCTCTTGTTTGAATGAACGTGATGCCTATATTCGTCAGCATGTGTTATTAAACAAATGTTCAAAGACCCGTTTCATATTTTTACAGATTAAAAAACATACGGAATATCAAATTTCTCTATTCTCGCGATGATTAATCCTGAACCTTTGTGTAAACCCGTGGTAATTACTGAATATTTCCAAGAATAGTAATTTAGTCACGTAGAGTGCAGAAAAAAGAAACGCTTAATTATTAACAACTTCCGGATCGAGAAGGCAAGTCTAGATTCATGTGATAAGAAAAACAAGTATCGACCAGTAAACAATTTTTCACGAACAGTTTTATAACCATGTAAATGCATAACACCCAATCGACAAGTTGTTGTGAATATAACTAATAATTATAATAACAATATGACCTAGTTGGGTAATGGTTATGGTTGATGTTTAACGGCCACTTTTGTGCACATGGTAGGCTAAATGGGCCGAGCGACCTCCAAAGGTAATTAAGCCAAGTGAAAGATGAAACACTCTTCAGATATGCCCGCGTCGAGATACCTATTGGGTAAGAGCGTCGGACTTACTTTTTCATGGTCATGCTGTACGGGAGGTCACAGGTTCGAATCCCGGCTGTGGCACTATAGATGAGGAAGTGCTTCATCCAACCTGGCAACTAGCAAGATTTTTTCCACCGAATATGTCATCTTTTGTAAATTCTAACTATATTTCGAATTATAGTGCCGGTTGTGAATTAGTAAATTACAGACCATATGCATCTCCCTTATTTGAAGTAGCTAAGCCACTTAAAGTAACTGCCACTTCGGTCATTAAAATAATAATAATTTTTACTGTCCTAAATCGTTTAAATTTTAATTGTGTATATAAAACCTACGTGCTCTATAAAGAACCCGAAATGAATAAATCACATTAAAAAGAAGGAATTTTAAAACAGTAGAGATACAAAATGTATACATCAGTGATAATTAATTTTAGGATCGTGAGAATTAGTGATTTTTCAACTTTCATTCAACAGCGTCAATTATCGGAAATACAAAAATGTCTATTAAGATAATTAAAGTGTGGGGGGGCTGGTTTTTATTAACTAAACGTTTTATAAAACATATAAAAGCTAGAAACCGACAGCTGCTTATATTTAGAGACTATGCTGAACGGTTAATGTTATAGACAAATCATGTATACTAATGAGGCCTTTAATGGCGCTAATCGATTTTGAACGCAATGATAACAACAATTGATAAAAACATACCTAATTTTATTAATTAGTTTATAAAAAGGTCAAAGTCAATATTATTTTACATTACAATTAGTAGCTCATGTTGATTGTCAGTAACGTTCATATGTTTGTCAACGTCTAATCGATATCACTGTCCAGATCAATAATGTTCTGATAATCATTCATTTTAACATCCACACAAACCAAGATGTAATCAATCGTCATTTCATTGTTTATAGAGAAATATCGGCCAGTTAGGCCTAAACCATAATTTTAAACCGCATTACCATAGCAACTAATAGGATGTCGAGCTCTGATTGGACGTTGTTTGCCGAAAATGGGAAGTAGTAGTAGTAGTAGTAGTAGTAGTGGTAGTACTAGTAGTAGGGATGGTGGTGGTGGTGGTAGTAGTATTAGTAGTAGTAGTAGTGGTGGTGGTGGTGGTAGTAGTAGTAGTAGTAGTAGTAGTGGTGGTGGTGGTGGTAGTAGTGGTGGTAGTAGTAGTAGTGGTGGTAGTAGTAGTAATAGTGGTAGTAACAGTAGTACTGGTGGTGGTGGTAGTAGTGGTAGTGGTAGTAGTAGTAGTAGTAGAAATTACTTACAGTCGAGTCGAGTATTGAATAACTTCGACTTAAATATATAGAATTAGATAAGTATGTAGACATGAACACAGATGAAGAATAACCACAGATGAACATATGATTTATCATCGGCATAATTACGAATCAACAGTGTATTCGCAATGTACCTTGACTATGAGATTGCCCAACAGTTCATCATTTTAGTACACCAAACCAGACCCGCATTAATTTTGCGTTGTACCTTGACTATGGGATCGTCTAAACCCCTGTACTAGGTGCGCCACTGAGCTCGATTCATTTCGAGGCTGTTGGCGCAATAGAAGTTCGTAATTATTATAAACCTGACATAATGTCAAACATTGGAGACGGCCCTGCCCAACAGGCGACGGCCAGGGGTCTCTACCCAAGTTTCAACAACAGTAACAACGACACATATTGGATATTTCATAGCTATATACATATATTGAGGAGCTGTATTGTATTAATACCAGTAAATATTTGCTTCCGGAAGAAAATTCTAATCTAATTGGGAAACAAGAACCCAGTAAAACGTCTGTACACATATATTTCACTGCTTATTTAATTATTGATAATTAATTTCACAGGATGCACATAATCCATATTTACATTCAATGCCATACCATAATGTAACATTTTGTCAGAATGTTCACAGGGTCCGAGATGTTTTCATTTCAAGATTATTCCAAGATAGCGGTGCAATATATATATATATATATATATATATATATATATATATATATATATACTATACTATTAATCACTTACCATATGTGACAGTGTTGAATATTGGACTTGGCTTATTGCCCGCATAGCGTGGAGTTTTGTTACATATATTACAAGGTTAGTCGTTTTTGTAAAAAAATTATGATATGAAGTGAAACATTGCGAAGTGCACATTTTTGTAGTACAGAGAGAATTCGTTATTCCGACAAGGTTTGTCACTTGATAACATATCGAATAAAATTGAATGGCGGAGTGTCGAGTCTGCGACATAGTCTGTGTCAAAATGTTTAGATCGTAAAGACATGCCGTTGTATGTAACAAACCTAAATACGCAGCATCCATTGGAACTACAATGACGCTTATAATCTCGTGGTGTATTTATTTATTTTCAACAATTATGACAGCAATAAATTACCGTTACTGATAACATGTCGGTGTGTCTTGTATGACTGAACTAGCGGAAATATTTGGTAACATTTTCGTGTTGTCGGATTATCAAGGTCAATGAAATATCCCATTCTGTTGGAGAAATGAAGTGTCAGACTCGAAACGCAGAATGCGAGTTTGCTGGATTAAAGAGCCATTTATAATGGAGTTAAATTCGTCACAGACAAGAGTGTATCGAGAGGTGCATTTTGCAATGATAACAACAATTGATAAAAACATACCTAATTTTATTAATTAGTTTTTAAAAAGGTCAAAGTCAATATTATTTTACATTACAATTAGTAGCTCATGTTGATTGTCAGTAACGTTCATATGTTTGTCAACGTCTAATCGATATCACTGTCCAAATCAACAATGTTCTGATAATCATTCATTTTAACATCCACACAAACCAAGATGTAATCAATCGTCCTTTCATTGTTAATAGAGAAATGTCGGCCAGTTAGGCCCAAACCATAATTTTAAATCGCATTACCATAGCAACTAATAGGATATGGAGCTCTGATTGGACGTTGTTTGCCGAAAATGGGAAGTAGTAGTAGTAGTAGTGGCGGTAGTACTAGTAGTAGGGATGGTGGTGGTGGTGGTAGTAGTATTAGTAGTAGTAGTAGTGGTGGTGGTGGTGGTAGTAGTAGTAGTAGTAGTAGTAGTAGTAGTGGTGGTGGTGGTGGTAGTAGTGGTGGTAGTAGTAGTAGTGGTGGTAGTAGTAGTAATGGTGGTAGTAGCAGTAGTACTGGTGGTGGTGGTAGTAGTGGTAGTGGTAGTAGTAGTAGTAGTAGAAATTACTTACAGTCGAGTCGAGTATTGAATAACTTCGACTTAAATATATAGAATTAGATAAGTATGTAGACATGAACACAGATGAAGAATAACCACAGATGAACATATGATTTATCATCGGCATAATTACGAATCAGCAGTGTATTCGCAATGTATATAGACTATGAGATTGCCCAACAGTTCATCATTTTAGTACACCAAACCAGACCCGCATTAATTTTGCGTTGTACCTTGACTATGGGATCGTCTAAACCCCTGTACTAGGTGCGCCACTGAGCTCGATTCATTTCGAGGCTGTTGGCGCAATAGAAGTTTGTAATTATTATAAACCTGACATAATGTCAAACATTGGAGACGGCCCTGCCCAACAGGCGACGGCCAGGGGTCTCTACCCAAGTTTCAACAACAGTAACAACGACACATATTGGATATTTCATAGCTATATACATATATTGAGGAGCTGTGTTGTATTAATACCAGTAAATATTTGCTCCCGGAAGAAAATTCTAATCTAATTGGGAAACAAGAACCCAGTAAAACGTCTGTACACATATATTTCACTGCTTATTTAATTATTGATAATTAATTTCACAGGATGCACAGAATCCATATTTACATTCAATGCCATACCATAATGTAACATTTTGTCAGAATGTTCACAGGGTCCGAGATGTTTTCATTTCAAGATTATTCCAAGATAGGTAATATATATATATATATATATATATATATATATATATATATATATATATATATATATATACTATACTATTAATCACTTACCATATGTGACAGTGTTGAATATTGGACTTGGCTTATTGCCCGCATAGCGTGGAGTTTTGTTACATATATTACAAGGTTAGTCGTTTTTGTAAAAAAATTATGATATGAAGTGAAACATTGCGAAGTGCACATTTTTGTAGTACAGAGAGAATTCGTTATTCCGACAAGGTTTGTCACTTGATAACATATCGAATAAAATTGAATGGCGGAGTGTCGAGTCTGCGACATAGTCTGTGTCAAAATGTTTAGATCGTAAAGACATGCCGTTGTATGTAACAAACCTAAATACGCAGCATCCATTGGAACTACAATGACGCTTATAATCTCGTGGTGTATTTATTTATTTTCAACAATTATGACAGCAATAAATTACCGTTACTGATAACATGTCGGTGTGTCTTGTATGACTGAACTAGCGGAAATATTTGGTAACATTTTCGTGTTGTCGGATTATCAAGGTCAATGAAATATCCCATTCTGTTGGAGAAATGAAGTGTCAGACTCGAAACGCAGAATGCGAGTTTGCTGGATTAAAGAGCCATTTATAATGGAGTTAAATTCGTCACAGACAAGAGTGTATCGAGAGGTGCATTTGCTGGATAAACGATGTCCGGATTAACGGATTATCACTGTATTTCGACCATAAACGTATCACTTTTGGGACACAAATTCCACAATGTATAACAGTAATTAAAATAACGTTCAGTAAAATAATTGTATAATAACATCTTGTTTCTTTCATTGAGAAAAAATACTGAATCTCACGAGAACATTGGCTTATGTATGAGGTATAGACATGAAAATTTACTTAATATCGATATGTAATCCTAATAATGTATAAATTATTTTTCAGATACAATAGAACGGTTATGAATTCGCTAAGGTCCTCTACATTACCAAACACAATACACTGACATTCCTCTGAATTTACTTTCATGTTAATTCCATTATACCATCTCATAAATATTTTTATATTAAATAATAATTTTTCTTTGATATCCTTCAGACAAGTACCAGAACAAAGTTCAGTATTATCGTCAGTATAATAATAGAATTCCACATCTTCATTGATTAAATAGAACACATTATTAGAAAGAACATTACAACTGAATGGACCGCAAAGAGAACATAGAATTGGTCCCTTATGAGCACGTGTCCATTCATTTCACTGGGTTCCGTATTTTCAACACATTCACTACGATCTCTTGGATAAATGGTAATTGGTAATTACATCACACACTGACACAGATACACCATATGCTCTGAACTTGGCTACTGATAATTTATGTGGAACACTGTCAAATGCTCGACTTAAGTCCATGATGACCGCACATACAATTTTCCCTGTATGAACATTTCATACTTTCAACCATACTTATCAATACCATTTCTAAAGTCCGAAACAGAAGGATGAAACAATTTATCAAATTGTAGTGTGATTTTATTAGTAATTTCCTTTTCGAATACTTTTGACATAATGGGTAGTGCACTGACTGGTCTATGGTTCCCTGAATCCATATTATTGCCTCTTTTTGTATATCTATGAAGAGCGCCTCCGTGGTCTAATTGCTAGCGCGTTGGATCAAAACTCACTACTACCTGAGTTCGAATCTCGGCGTGTTTCATCTTTAACCTCGCTTCATTACCTTTGGAGGTCGCTCGGCCCATTTAGCCTACCTTGTGCACAAAAGTGGCCGTAAAACATCAATCATCATATATGTTACAGTTAATCTGTATTATAAGATAATATGTATATTACCCGGATATTTCACTTGTTAATCTTCCTGTTCAGATAAACCTTTCGGGGCTTGTTATTTAATTGAAGCTTTCATATTGGTTTGGAGTCAGCTGCCTTCTCCCTCCCGTTTCCTTGGATGGTTTATAGGTATGTATTTCTTAAGACAAACGAGCAATACATTCTGTTACATCAATGAAATGATCACAAAAAGGATTCAGCAAGTTTCTGGATCATTTCGCCAAATCAAACGCCCTGATCGATGGGAGTAATCAGTCCTACGTGTTTTGTCTATGTGTATATGTCTACCAATTACGTCACAGGCATTTTATATACTACAATATATTTGCTGTGGTGTATATAGAATATTAGCTACAAACAATATATGTTTATATTAAAAATATAATTATATTTATAATAAACATTGCAATTAAATTTATTTCCAGAACAACACACTTCATGTATAATACAACAGATTCGGTTTCTTGTGGCCGCTATCATAGAACATGGACTTGTTCAACTGAATAATGGAAGCTGGAATTCGATTTTTCAAATATCGTAAACCTGAACACCACCTCCGCTTCTGCCCTGGTAATATAGAAAATAAACTATTTGCCCTTTGCACTTCCGTCAGATTCGTATTTAAAGTCCACCATAACCTGGATCATATGCTATATACTGTTCATTTATCTGTACCCAGTGAGTGGAGAGTTCAGTATTAGTCAGTGTAAATCCACTGTGTGTAAACAAATGACTATCGGATTCTCTTCAGGAACACTTACGTCATTAAGATAAAGCTGTATCACGTACAGGTCTACTCAGAGGTTTCTTTTTAGCGCGACTCATTTCAGTAAATGAATTAATAATACAGCCACCGATCTCGTGGTCAGTAAATGCAACGTTGGGATGGGTCGGGACGTCACGAACGGCGTAATGACGTCATTGTTACTAAGGATCGGCCCACAACTGACGTGTATAAGCTGATTAATATCTAGCTTTCAGAATATTTCAGTGTCCCAGAAATGGTGTGAACTATATCAGCAAGAATTAAGAATATAGGTTAAATAAGCAGTTCAAAGGTTGGATATTTCGAGGATATAACATTTCTGTCGGGTCAACAGAATCATGTATAGCCACTTGAGAAGCAATTGTTTGGTGGCGAAAATCATTTTTAGATGTTTCTGTAAGTAGTACTTGTCACTCTAACGTTTATATCCTACAAGTTATATACAAATTATTCGTTTTTATAGGTAGAAACGTGATAATCCGTCTGTGTTTACACGGATCACTTGAAGCCAGCCACCACGTGGCTGCTCATTCATACAGAAGAATATGAAAGCATGTTCATTTTTGATATGCAGGGAGTGGTGACGTTACACACGTAATCGAGCAAAACTATACCAAAAAGCATGCATGTTTGTGACGTAAGTATACGACTCAAAGCAACTGGATTTAAAGCGAATATTGACGAGGATGTCTTTTATGGGACTCTATTGCTACTCAGTATATGGATTTCTGCGTACGCACAATTAAAATCTTCATCTATAGACCGATTCAATTACCCCTGGCGCCACAATGCGGCTGAATTTCACACTACTGTCTCAGGTTAGAAGTCTAAGAATCGTCGTGTTGCATGGCGATTTACGCGTGTAGTGGCCGATAAAAGTCCATTAAGGTTATGTGATCTCCAGATCATAATTTGGCATTTAATAGGAATCTCATAGACTTCATGCGACTTCATATGCCACTAAACTAAGTAACGTTCAGCGCGATTTGCATGGCTGTTATGGTCCGGCTTGTCTAGTTCAAACATTTTTCTGTAGAACCGTTGCCATCTGACATGACGATGTGAATGGATAAAATTAATGATCACATATATTATAATTCATTGCATGATTCTAGGACACTGAATGGCCTAAACTGTGCCGATGTGACTAAATTTGATGCTGTAAATACATCTGTAAATATTTCCCTGATATGGGCGGATGTGATAAGAGTTGTTATAAGAAAACTTCCTGCTTTATAATTCTCACTCACTCACTCACTCACTCACTCACTCACTCACTCACTCACTCACTCACTCACTCACTCACTCACTCACTCACTCACTCACTCACTCACTCACTCACTCACTCACTCACTCACTCACTCACTCACTCACTCACTCACTCACTCACTCACTCACTCACTCACTCACTCACTCACACCACTCACTCACTCACTCACTCACTCACTCACTCACTCACTCACTCACTCTCACCTCACTCACTCACTCACTCACTCACTCACTCACTCACTCACCACTCACTCACTCACCACTCACCACTCACTCACTCACTCACTCACTCACTCACTCACTCACTCACTCACTCACTCATCATTGACCGCGCGAGCACCTATTTAGGCAATTCTGACCAAATATTATTTGTGTGCTCTAGCTAAATATACGACTGTGTGATAAGAGGATATTTGTCAACTGCGAAGCAAGAAGCGGAGCGAGTGAAGCAGTCAAACTGACAGATGGTCAAATACGAACAATAAAAAGCCCGCTAATTAGCATGTAAAACTCCTACTAACGACCACTTGTGGATATAAATCAACAGATGACCAGGATATTGTTCAAGGCAGTCATTTATGGAATATTAACGCATACATTACGGTGATAAACCGACCCTGACCCCGGTGTAACCAAGGGCTTTTGTACGGTGTAGTTCAACACTGGCACTGATAAAAACAAATCGAGATTACAAACCTTGGACGATTTCATCCGTGTCCGAAATAAAAGAAACGATTTTTCGTATTCAGTCATGAATAATATCTCATTTTTTGTGGAGTGTTTTCTTTTTCAATAAAGGCTTATTCTTGTTAATAATATTTTAATAGTTTGTCCTATATGTATATATATATATATATATATATAAATATATATATATATATATATATATATATATATATATATATATATACATATACAGTCAAACCTGCTCTTAATGCCATATGTGGGGATTTACTGAAAGTGGCGTTTACGGACAGGTGGAGTCTCTACACAGGTGGAAGCCCAGACGCTTAATTAAAGCTGGAATTTCCAGTGGCTGAACGACATAGAGAACATACTATTTATTTGTATTCGTGCATACACATGCTTTATACACATTTGCACACTTGCAGCTTCCTCGCCCTTCACGTGGAAGGTATCGTTGCGTGATGTACGATAACTCAGACCAGGTTCATCCATATTGAAGATGTCATGTAGCTCGTATCCTTCGCTTATCCTAAACAGCTATGACTTTCAATCCCTCGCAACAGTCATATCAGCATCACCACTCTCACCATTCACAGATCCAAACACAAGAGATCTACGAAAACATCTTAGAATCAATAGAGACGATCGTTGTTTCTTAAAATCACAATATTTAATATGCCAGGATTAGAGCGCACATTGCAATACCAAAAATATGATGTGAATAATTCCGAAATTTGCTGACAATTTATATCCAAACATTTGTAGAGATTGCAATTACAATTGTAAAATAACGCCTTTATCAGTTTTGTTTTTGCATATCTTGAACATGAGCTGCCTAAGCAGTATTTACCTTTATTCGAGTTGTGTTGAAATCACATAACAATTGCATAAACATGCAAAAGGCACTAAACACTAGCCAAGACACCATCAGCACAAAACGTCATATACACCGTCGGAGACATAACTGGGGAAGAGCCTTCTTTGGTCAATATGTTGGTGATGTTCGGCCAATGATAATCAGCCCTCAGTCATGCTAATAAAACCTCAACCAAATGGGGGTTACTTGACAGGTAATATTGTTCGCCGGGGATGCTGACACAATGGCGTTTGGCTGCGTCGTGCAGGTGGCTTTGGAAAAGTGGCAATAGCAGGTTGCGCTTGCAGAGAGGTGGCGTTAGGACATTATTATATATATATATATATATATATATATATATATATATATATATATATATACGGATAAATTAAAATACTTGATTATCATTTAACTTAATACACAACAAAACCAACATATATATATATTTATGTGTGTGTGTGTGTGTGTGTGTTTTCACATTAAATGTTAATATGATAATGGCAAGGTATATATATATATATATATGTGTATGTGTGTGTGTGTGTGTGTGTGTGTGTGTGTGCTTTCACATTAAATGTTAATATGATAATGGCAAGGTATTATATAGCGGCTGTTATTTCCGTGTTAATAAACGCCACACGCCACTATAAAGGTATGGTACTGCTGTGTCTCCTCAGTATTATTGATATCGAAGCTGTGTCAGACTGGTAAATAAACAAGAGCTGTGACAAGACTAGATATGCATATGTAAGTAAATCTATATACAAATGAAAAGGCTTTTGCTTATATTTAAGTATCTTTGTATGTCTGTCTATCTGTCTGTGTGTCAATAGTTTTGTTTACTTTTATGTCAGTCGAAGGTTTACACATAATCAGTGAAGCATTGCGTGTTCAGAAATTGACTACCGATAGCTCCTATATGCTGTCCTATATGCTGTCTGTATGTCTCCTATGGATCTGTCTGTATGTAAGAATGTGGGCGTGGGCATATGTGAAGTTTGTTTCATATTTCACTTGGCCTACCATGTACGCAAAACTGTCCTTAACCACCAATCACACACACACACGTACGCACACACACACACACACATATATAAATACTCAATTCGGCCGGATGTAAACACTTTTCCGGGTCCACTGCGACAACTATAAGATATCAGGCCTGTTTCAATGTTATGAAATTACACCTCCGTAACACACACCGCAGTATAGGACCGGCTTTACGAATCCTATTCTATTCGACCTCAGTCACTACGTAAACATGTGAACATAACGCTTATGTAATAAGTTCAGGCGGTACCCGTCTCCGATAGCCGTATATACGTCAGGGGTGCCTCATACGCGTGCCTCACAACACAGACATTTGCGGATGTTTTGATATCGGTGGATATTGTATTTCACTAAATGGCGCAGTCATTGTTTCTGTGGATGACGCTGATACCAGGTCACTGTAATTGTGGTGACCGAGATTATTATAAATAGTCGGCTTCGAAGGCTGCTCACTAGGTCAACGCATTCAGTCCTTCGGTTTTTCTGTCCATACTTCTTCACGGTGAGTTCTCTCTCTCCACGCGAGCGCTTGCGTGTGCGTGCGTGCGTGCGTGTTTGTTAATTTTTATCTGAGAATGCTAATATAAATAATGTATTTGTTTCTTAATTAATTTCCATTATCGCGGATTTCTCGAATAATGTGCCTCTCTCAGATACATTTACATGATGGCTTACCGTTGCTGCCTTGTTTCCAAATCTATCTGGTCTAGTTGGTAGCGCGTTGGACCACATATCACTACCACCTGAGTTCGAATCTCGGGGGTGGACATAGTTGAAGGGTGTTTCCTCTTTGACTTCCCTTCATTACCTTTGGAGGTCACTCGGCCCATTTAGCCTACCATGTGCACGAAAGTAGCCGTAAAACATCGATCATCATAGTGATCTAAGCTATATCAGCAATGCGAATTGCACTCGATTTCTCACGTTTTTAACTTGGTCAGAGGTCAATTCATGTATATTACAAAGTGTAATCGTATTAACGTCACCATAAATTTAGGTGATGGGCAGAGTAATTGTTTACTCTTGTTTACATCTTCGTTGTATGAACAACAACGGCGTAGCAATATCAATTATCACTATTTTTTGTTTAAAATGCTTGATTTGCATACCATCACATTGTTGGTGATACATTATGCCACTCACCCGAAAAAAGTGGCGCGTCCGAATTTAGTCCACCGATGAATCACGCGTATGTTGTATTTATGCACCCCTTTTCAACTAACGTTAAAATTATTATTATTTCAGTATAATATCTGATGATATCTCTTTAACTTTAAGTTGAGCAATATGGCCGGAAGTTCGGATGACGAGGAGCGGATGCAGAAAGAAGAATTGAGCCCGAACAACGGGACGCATGTTCACTCGGAAATAAATCAGTCCGGATCTGTTGCAAACCTCGTTCAGGATCTCAGATACAAGGTGGACGACGTTCCACCATGGTATCTCTGTATCATATTGGGGTTTCAGGTAGGACACACTATGGCGATCTTTTGTACGGCAGTTGAATGCTTGAATGAAAAACATAAAGGTGTCGGAAATCTTGCCCAATCGGGACGGGGATATTACATTAAAGTATTTAGATTAGAAAGGAAGGACGAAGGTTTAAAATAAAGGCTACTTTTATTTTATGAAACAATGCAAACGTAAACACACAAAATTCTTTTACCGCTAGATGGACAGTCTAAATGTAGCTAAATATATAACCGTTTGGTTACTCCATGATTTATCATGTGTCATTGTACCATGAGTAGAATTAGGAAGTCGTTTTTATTACAGGTACTTCCATCTTTACCTTTAATAAGAGTAATGTACTGGGCATTTTAAAATGAAAAGGTGAACATTCGAACAGTCCGTAGACTGAATGCTACAGATAGGCCTACCAAGCGCATTGCACAAACTCTACTTCCAGTTGATAGTGTATGTTGCTCTAGGAAAATGTCTGTGTCTATATTCAACTATATCTTGGGCTCAGTATTTTGTGCTGTCACAAATTCGTGTTTTTTAAACAGAAAGTAACACGTAAAGCCTGATATATTATTATTTTTTATAAATTGCTGTTTCGAATGCCAAGTTTCCTTAATAGTGATTCGAAGTAAGCCTAACATCCATTATTGCGATATCTGTCAATTTAAAATGGTACCCCTTATTAACTTTACACGAACACATATCAATTATGTGTTTATTCACAGCATTACCTGACGATGCTGGGAGCCTCAGCGTCTATTGTGCTAGTATTAGCTCCAGCCCTCTGCATAGCCCAAAACGATGTCGCTGTCAGCGAAATACTCAGTTCCATGTTCTTTGTGTCCGGTATGATAACAATATTACAGACTACGTTTGGAATTAGGTGAGTACAGTCTGCGAGTGAAACAGGAATTGATGACTCGAACCAAAACAATAGGCAAAAGGGTGCTGAAACTACAGCAAAACAAAAAATACAATAAAAACACATAATTTAAATAATGAAAGGAAGGAAGCTCTCCAGTTTCCACTGTTGGCTAAATATGAACTAACCTGCAAAATGTTGTATATGTATAATTAATTTAATTATGTTGTGTTTCAGGTTACCAATAATTCAGGGTGGGACGTTTTCCTATCTGGTGCCTGCATTTTCTATTCTTTCACTTCCGAAATGGCAGTGTCCATCCGAAACAAGTAAATGTTTAATAGAGTCACTGATTTTTTTCTGGTAAAATTGTGAACAGTTCTGGAAAAAACGAAATTACTTTCTAATTGGCGACGTTTAGAAATGTAAATTCCATAATCATGTGACTTTCTCTTTTTGTCCGTGTTGACATTCAAGAGAACAGTAAAAGTGGTTCCTGAATTTGTTTGTTTTAATACATCGCCTATCTATTTTTCAGATACTACCATGTTCAACGCTTCAGCAAATGAGACGTCGTTGCAAAATCTCACGATGATTGGATTATGGCAGCCTAGAATTTGTGAGGTAAATTGTCTATTTATCCGAGCTTTGTGAAATAAAGTTTAAGTTTTACATCTGTCAAAACAATCTTTCCGAATGAATGATCCTCCCTTGCAAAGGTGAGTCCGTATCTGAACGTCGATTCGTGCTATCGTAGTTAGTTAGAGCGTAGAACTCGTAGCCGAAGGTCGCGGGTTTGAGGCTCCAGAGCTGCAATGCCGTCACCTTACGACTGGCTCACTCATTCATTAAAATGAGAACCTGACAGGGCTTGATGGATATGTGTTTGAGTAACGTTTTGCGCCTATAATGGCAGCGTGCTTTGAATGCTCCCCTGGGAGTTGAGATGTTTGCTGGATTGGAACAGGTCTGAGTCAGGGATAATAATACTGTAAAGCGCCCTAGAGCAGCTATCTAATTGGATAGGGCGCATATAAATGTCACATATTATTATTATTATTACTATTACTATTATTATAACCTTGGTGAGGGAAAAAAGTGGATATTTGGATTTTTGGATTTTTGGTTGGTCGCCGAGGATGATCATATTTGTTGCATATGACGAAATGACTACCTCATCGAGAAAAGAGATTATTAGATGAAACATCCAAAAACCTAGATAACATCTTCTGCTTGGAGTTTTGCAGTGCACTGTATGGCCAACTGGGTACGAAAACACCCTGTGGTAAGCTTGGTTATTCGTCCTGTATCTTCATTCTGCTCGATTGACCAAGTAAAACCTTTTTTCATCCGACGAGAACAACTTATTAACTGTTGTGTGATTTTTTACTAACCTCTATGGGTGCTGATCGAAGATACACAATTATCTAGACACCCCATTCTTTACATCTTTATACCATCTGTTGTTTCAAAGATCATATCACGGACGATCAGTACGGGTTAAATGAGGGCTTCCGATGAAAACACGCTAGAAATACTGGCTATCTACATAATTGAGATGTTGGCATAATTACAAGCAAAACATCACAATAAATTACACATCATGTCAATTTTTGTACATTATCTATCATACAAACTCTTTATTTATGTTGGAATTATGATGGTATGGCTAGAAACCTATACACAGCGGCTATTTTGAGTTGAACAGCTGGGTATTAGTGCACGGCATACCTGTCTGAATTATACAATATCCGGTCGTAATAGATTTAAGAATGTAGCCTATCTGATCGAGTCAAAATAGGTGGATATAATGAGCCTTCAATACCAATTTTACAACCATTTAGAACAATATGATACCAATTTGATACTTTATATTAATCACGCAGTCAATCAACTTATTGTTGTCCACTACATATTCACGGCTTACTTAGGTTTACAAACTTTATACCATTTTTATACCGAATCAGATAATAACTGATTATACAAGGTGCCATTATATCAGTTGATATTTTTAAATATTGCCAAGAAAAACAGGGGCTGCTTAGTTACTTGGTTTCAAAATATGGTACTACCCTGATACCTTATACCAACCAGTTAATGTACATCTACTGCAGATCCAAGGAGCAATTATATCGGCTAGTATATTTCAAGTGGTAATAGGCGCAACAGGGTTACTTGGTTACATAATGAAGTACATAGGACCCTTGACCATTGCACCTACTATTACTTTAATTGGACTCGCTTTGTTTGATGTAGCAGCCAAGACCTGTGCATTTCAGTGGGGCATAGCGACACTGTGAGTACTTTATACTGTGTGTTATTCATACAACACGCTAATTTATGAATATATATATATATATATATATAGTGTGTGTGTATGTGTGTGTGTGTGTGTGTGTGTGTATTTCTTTAGCACCCCAGTCCAGAGAACTCCGTTCATCTGGTTTTCACTTGTTGTCTGTTCATGCCGGGACTCGTGCTTTTTCAGTTGCTGTACCTACTCTTTGAAATTCACTCTTTGAACATGTTAAGTCATCAACTAATATAGTTTCTTTCCGTCACCATTTGAAAACTCAACCTTTCAGACTCGCTTATCCTTCCTAAATTTCCTTTCCATCTGATCATTGTTGATGAACTTTGCATCGTACCCGGACTTTGCTCAACCCCTGTATTATGTGCGCCACTGAGCTCGATTCGTTTCGAGGATATTGGCTATGCGCTATAAGTTTTCTAATTATATATATATATATATATATATATATATATATATATATATATATATATATATATTTTATATATATATATATATATATATATATATATATAACTGATTTTTCCATAATGCTTTTCGTGAGATGTAACCATTTCCGTTAGAACATCAATATGACTGGTCGGCAGGTACACACGAAACAATTCAGACTATAGTTGATAATGCGATATTATTATTATTATTATTATTATTATTATTATTATTATTATTATTAATATTATTCAAATGACCAGAACAATTGTGCTGATTGCCCTCTTCTCACAATACCTACGGAATGTCGAAGTCCCGGTGATGGTCTTCAGTAGATCTACGACGAAAAAGACGAAGTGCCAATGCCACAAATCTAAGTATCCGATCTTTAAGATGTTTCCCGTAAGTAAATATTAAGCTGATTGTTCTAACATATGATGCAATGAACATGGAGACGATCTAAATTTAATTAACCGCAACCACTGACTTTGTCACTAAATTATATCCCACCGATGCACACACACACACAAATATATATATATATATATATATATATATATATATATATATTACAGTTAATCTGTATAATCAGGTAATATGTATATTACCTGAAATTTCAGGTAATTGTATTAAATCTCAGTTAGCAATATAGTATTACTTGAATATATATATATATATATATATATATATATATATAAGCTTATTTGTCATTATCTTTCAGGTGATCCTTGCTGTTTTGATCGTCTGGTTTTTTTGTTTTATTTTGACTGTCAGTGGAGCCTTACCGGCTGGAAATCCAGCGAGAACTGACGTAAACAGCGATGCTTTATTTAAGGCAAAATGGTTCCGGCTGCCATATCCATGTAATATTGGATTACGTCTTGTAACTTAGATAAGTAACAAAAGAGAGTAAAAATTATAGCTCGGAAGATGAGTGCTTTGATGCGAAACGTTATGAATATGTAAATAAACGCTGATTGAGGAAATTAATCATGCTCTTTAGTCGAAACTTTTTAACAGTAGGATGTCTTTGTTCAGTTCAGTGGGGTCTTCCGACATTTACCTGGGCTGGGACGTTGGGCATGCTGGCAGGAGTAATTGCTGGTATGCTAGAATCGGTTGGTGACTATTACGCATGTGCCAGAATGTCTGGAGCGCCACCTCCACCAATACATGCCATCAACAGAGGTAAGAATACTCATTTCTTGTAAGAATTTAGCGGCCGGTTCGGTATTTTATTGAAAGTCTTGCTATTTGTTGCGTGAATAGACTTGGTGATGAAATGTGATAGGTGACATATGCATTGTATATGAAATTAATCCGTGTGCTACAATTATTATAAGACGCTGTGCTATGGTTGTAAGATGATGTTATTTAAATGATAACATTAAGACATCAGCTTGGGAATACTTCAAATAGAATATTTACATTTTGCGCCAAATTTGAAATGTAGTACATCAGAAATATTCATTGCATTACCTTCGGCTGAAAGTTGAGCATCTCCGTTTAATACTGCTAATTGTGACGCAATTAACCTTTGGCGCATGTCTTCGTCAGTATGAGATGTGTAGTTGATCGTATTTCTGATCATTGTTTACAGCTGTTCTGGTGGAAGGGATAGGATCTATAATAGCTGGCGCCTGGGGAACGGGATCAGGTACCACGTCGTACAGTGAAAACGTCGGAGCTATTGGCATAACAAAGGTACTAGTCGATTAACGTCTATCGTCTTTTGATCATCTTTCGAGCCCTGATAGCTCAGTTAGTTAGAGCGTAGCACTCGTAGCCGAACGGTCGCGGGTTCGAAGCTCCGTGAGTTGCAATGCTGTCATATGGCGACTGGTTCACTCATCCATAACAAAGTGAGTATCTGACAGGACGCTATGGCTATTTGTGAGTAACGCTTTGCGCCTATTATCGAAGCATTGATTGAATGCTCCATTGGGAGTTGATATATGTGCTGGGTGGAAACAGGTTTGAGTCAGGGATAATAATATTGTAAATAATACTGTAAAGCGCCTTAGAGCAGCTTGTAGCTGAATAGGGCGCTATATAAATATCACATGATATTATTTATCGTCGTGTAGAAAGTAATGTTTCTATGGTGCGCAGAATAACGTTTTTAATCCGATTTCAGGTTGGCAGTAGACGAGTGATACAAACGGCTGGTGTTATTTTGATGATATTTGGCATGTTCGGGAAGTTTGGCGCATTGTTTGTCACGATACCTTCTCCTATTATAGGAGGAGTCTTTATGCCAATGTTTGGTAAGTATATATATGTATATATATATATATATATATATATATATATATATATATATATATATATATATATATGGGGATGGAATGCATTTATCTAGGAGTCAGATTTGTTAAATATTTACCATAGCTGGTTTATCGAGTATCTGGTTAAACGAAAGCTAACTGTATTTATTCAGTTGTACCTACAGCTACACATATACACCTAGTCTCTCTCTCTCTCTCTCTCTCTCTCACTCACACGCACACACACGCACCCACGCACACACGCGTATTAACAAAGTATAAAATAGCTGACTCGATTATTATATATACAGACTCACAGTAAACATATCTCTCCATTAACAGGAATGATAGCAGCAGTCGGAATATCAAATTTACAGCACGCTGACCTAAATTCAACAAGAAATCTCTTCATTTTTGGGTTTTCCTTATTTTTTGGACTTTCAGTATCTAAATGGTTGGTCGCCAATCCAAATGTGATACAGACAGGTAAATCATTATGCACAAGAATAGTACGCTTTATTTTCATTAATACTCTAGTATTGTGTAAGTGCTACTCAAACCGGTGTACTGCTATTTTTCTGGTTATTTTCATTTAATGCAACACTACATTTAGGCGTAGATGTCCTGGATCAACTTATTACAGTAATGCTGTCTACAAGTATGTTCTTGGGCGGTACAGCAGCATTCCTATTGGACAATACCGTTCCAGGTTCGTAGATTTTGTTTCTTTCATTTCCTAAAGATTACATCGGAATATAAACTTAGACCTTCAGAACAATGCAAAGGTTACAATGATATATATATATATATATATATCATTATGAACAACACCTATTTTTAAAACGTGTACCATTTTAGAATTCATGTTTGAGATAGGCCTAAGCACTTATTATAAGTGCTTGTAACAACATTTTTAACACAAGTAGTGATTATTAGTGGTCTACTGGCGTCATAATGCTAGTTTTAGAAACTGTGTTCTGATAAAATAATATTGTGCTATAATTGTTCACGAATAATTGCTTGTAGCATATGTATAATGGATATTGATAGAAACAAACTCACGAGCGCATCTCGCATTATATTTAAGCGGATTCTGTGCATTGCAAAATAATTAGCTGCAGTTCATAAGATCGCAGACAAGTTGGAGAGTATAAAACATGTTTGATGGCGGATGCAATCGCGAGGTATACTGCACCTATTGTTGACGTTGTGACGTTTACTTCAGGCACTCTTGAAGAGAGAGGTATTACGAAGTGGAAAGAGCAGTTGGTTGACGCGGATGCCACCGGAGAAGCAAAGATGGCGAGATGTTATGAAATTCCATTTATATCAGAATACATCCGCAAATATAAATGGACTAGTTATGTTCCATTATGTCCGACCTATACACCTGGCCGCTGTAAATGTCCATCAAGAAGTAGGAGGAAGTCCAACGCGTCACGGTGCGACAGTGTAGACACACCTGTATGAAAACTTTGATTGGAAACCTAGTATATGGCTAGGAATTATCCACACAACTGTACAGTTAAACGCCTTAGCAGTAAACAGTAAAACATGGTTGCACATTATTTATCACTAATAAACTGAAAGCAGTAACGGCATTAAACAATAGGAGATACTTGTAGTCTTTTAATTTGTATAAATAAAAAAAAATGGCTACATTTAGTATACATGGCTACATTTAGTATACAGTTCATATGCATTTTGAAATCGTATATTATTTATTTCAGCGATTCGACCATATCTGTCAACGATTATTTTCATCAATAGGCAATTATATTGTGCCATTTAGTATTAACTACCGCCTTTAAAAAGATATAGACACCAACTGATAAGAGGTGTCCTGAATTGCACTATTGAATTTCACAGATGCAGGCATGTATGAATACAAATCTAATTGCACACGCGATGTATACGTGCAACTCTTGTTAACCCAGCTTGATCAGTGGCTGGAGCCAACGTCCAGCTATTGGCTCTGTACGAGTCTACTGGTGTTGACACAGCCATAACCGACTACCTGGTTGGACTGACACCAATACTTATGTGTATTATCCTCCAGTATAAAACAACTATACGCAGCACGTTCTCGGGGCTAGATAATGGTGATTGTGGTAAGGGTGGTGATTAGGCATCCAACACTAAGGCAGTTAATGAAGTGTCCTTGACCAGGCTTTGACCTACGCGAAAGCCATTGAATGGATATGGTAATCAGAACAAATCGGTACCGACTTATAAATAACCCTCAGGCTATCTGAATAATAATGTTGACACCCCTTCGGATATCAATCCGAATTACTACAGTAATCCACACACAAACCATTCGTCTGTAAGAATAGTTATATAATACCCTCATAACGTTCCAAAGTTCGGTGATCCGTAGGAACGAATGGACTGCAACCGGCGGATGTATTATTCGTGAGCGTACGTTTGTCTGGGTGTGTGCGCGTGCGCGAGCGTGTGTTCGCGTGTATGAGATAACCCGATCTTCTAACGCGGCTTATCACCCAGACTTCGAAAAGAGCAAAGTCTACCAATGTAATATTAACGAACAATAGTAGATTGTAGATTGAGTATCCCGTAGACTAACAGTTAAAATGGAGTCGATATCGGTACGTCTATTACTTGTATTTTATTATTGCATTATTAGTTATGAGTTACGTGTTACGTATAACATGTAAAGCATATAGTGTAGAATTTTAAAGATCAAATATCTAGAGATTTTGAATTAGAGACTTTATTTGTATGACTACACGCGAGTATTTGTATTTCTGAAATCCATATATATATATATATATATATATATATAACGGGACCGTTTTCTGTTGGGCTTGGATTTCTTGGTATCTTTGAACATATTTTGACCATGTGCAAATAAATAAGTAAATTTTAATTGTAACCACTTATCGTATTCAATGGTAGTCTTTTTGGTTTTCTTTCATTTATTCAGCAATGAACTACCGAACCAATCCGGTAAAATCTAGATATTAATATGTTCGTTCCAAATTGGGAAGATGCTGATGATGAAGAAACTGTTTTTTCCTCGAACAATCTAGGACGTTGAATGGCCATTCATTCCATCCATCTGTCAGCTGCGAAGAGATTTTAATTCGCAAAACTGTCAAGTTGATAAGAGTATAATTATGTTGATCTCTAAAACAATATAAGTTTGTTTTTCTTCTTGCAAGATGATATACATGTACGCAGTTCGGTAAACATCGTTAATATTAAACAAACAACGCTTAACCAATGATTAACCTTGTGTCAAGCGACCTCTTACAATCGTGGACCAGACTTACTCAAATACTCTAAAACGTGAACGTACAGATAAAGTGAGCTCCGGTGGCCTAGCGCTTAAACACCCGGCACTTGGTGCCAAGGGTCACAGGTTCGATCCCAGCAAAAGTTCGAAACTTTTCCAGATATTCATTTCCCGGCTCACAACATCGTGTGTGGTGACCACGTTAAATGGTGCTGCCGTCTCCACTGAATTATTTCATGTAAAGGGGGACGTTAAAACACCCTGAGGACGTAAAACGCCCTTGCAGTGACCACCCTCAGGGTATTTCGGCTCCATCTTTCCGTACTGCTCCCCTGTGAGTGGTGGGGGAGGAGGTCTCTCAACAACTCCAACATAGAGACTGTGCTGATTAAGCCACAGCATGGGGATTCTCCCCGAAAAACAAATCAATCAAGGTACAGATAAGATAAAAACGTTGTTTTTTCAGTGTGCTCATAAATAACATATATACATTTTATTCGTATTTTAAATATATTTAGTAATTGGAATTTAATGCATCCAAAATAACTCCGGAGCTACACCCCTAAGTTACCTATTGTACATCCACATCCTATCATCGCAAATTATTCCAGAATATTTTTCATGTTGATGGTTAATAAAATATTCAGAATTTTAATTAATTGCCCATTTAGCTATGTTAAGTTGTACCATTTCACCTGGAATGATCTGATTGATCTCAGACAATCAGCATCAATAATCAATTGAATAACTGAACTTTCGCATGGCATCACACGATCTCAATCAGTTTCTATTGTTACCTAAATATAATGCAATGCTTGCTTGATGTGTTGAACTACCCCGTCTGTCGCCGTTTCACATAGTGGTAGCGATATTTACCATTCTGAGCTAGTGATTTCTGTAACTTAATCGATAATATTTATAGGATTTCAGAAACTGCATTGGCTTCCTGTTAGACAGCGTATTCATCTCAATAATTTATTAATAAGTTATAAATCTATTAATGATATTGTTTGAGTTGCAGCCCCCACTTTGTGGAATAGGTTGCCGACAGATATTAGAAATGCGCCGTTCCTCGAAAATTTTAAAACTGTTCTCAAATACATCTGTTCAAGGTTGCTTTCACAGATAAATAATAATTATCTCTTACAGGGTTTTAACATATTTTATATTTGGGGTATTATTATATTACATAGTATTTGAACGGAACGTAATGGCGAGGTTTCTCTCGATCATGATACTTTTTTTTAATTGTGTGCGCAATATAAAGATGCTTCCATGCTATTCCGGAGTTCAACTAGAATAGAGATACTGAAACAAAACCGTATTTCGATATTATAAATAAAGATACAACATTAATATAAATCTGGTCTAACCGGAATGTTTATGCAATATCTTATGAATATTAAGTTGGACAGAACAACACGTAAAACATTAGAGGCAAATATATCATATAGTGATGATGGTGCTGATGATGAAAATGTTGATGATGATAGAGTTAGCGATTATAAGAACATAATAATAATAATAATAATAATAATAATAACAACAACAACACCCGAAAGAAATATAACAACAACAACAACAGTGATGATTAGGCCCATAATACTAATTTATTTACTATAAAGAGATAGGTATTTATACTCAAGTATTTTATTTCTTTATATGCTACCTTCATACAAAATTGCCTTCTATCAGCCTAATATTTGATAGTTGATCTCAAAATGGGGAATATTTACTTACAAAAGCATACAGTTATTTATCTATTCCCCGACGTAGGTTAATACTCTATGGATAATAAAAAGTACAGTTATGGATAGGTTATTGTTAAGGAAATGATTGGTTACAAATGGGTTTACATAGGTCATTAGAAATGTGAGCGGGATCGATGATTTTTGTTAAACAGAATGTCAGAATATTTTCATTGCGCTTACTGAAACATTCAGGACACAGCATATCATTCCAGGTAAGTCGGAGGAGCAGTCGTTCGGTGCATTCTTCCGAAGATCTGCCAATGCTGCAGAAGGACCTGACGCCAGGTGCCGTTGACATAACTCCACCCAAAGATGGATGCCGCTATCGATCTCAAGCGGGTGCAACTGTCGATCTGAGATACACAGTCAATGATGTTCCACCGTGGCATCTCAGTGCCATTCTAGGCTTCCAGGTAATAAAGCAACACGTAGGGGATGTTTCATGATCGGACCTTTTGCTTACGATTGCTGATAATTTGTACGTATATTTAACAACAGCGTTCTGACTCGCACGACTTTAATATGTTTTTTTCTCAGCATTATTTGACAATGTTTGGCAGTACAGCATCCATCCCTCTGTTATTGGCGCCAGCTCTATGTCTGAGTCAGGGCAGTGTCGCCGTCAGCGAGATTCTCAGCACGATATTTTTTGTATCGGGAATAATTACAATATTGCAATCGACTTTGGGCATTAGGTGAGCGGATAGATGATATTGTGAAGACCGTGGAATACCATGAAAGGAATTATATATCAAGTAAAGCCAATAATCAATAATTGTAATATTTATGCATCCACCCGATGAACAGGAGGTGGGTACATTTTAAGATATTTGCAATTAAATGTGTAAATCTCAGCCGCCTGTAACAACAAGGTCTAAACGATATTTTATTTAGGCTGCCGATCATACAGGGTGGCTCATTTTCCTTTTTGGTTCCGTCCTTTGCTATTCTGGCTTTACCCAAATGGAAATGTCCATTAGAAGTAAGTAAGTATCTTGTCATGTCATAATAAATATGGCCCTTTATCAATTTGTCGATAGCTGATATATATATATATATATATATATATTATATTAACCCCCCGTTTCTCTCTCTCTCTCTCTCACACACACACACAACAACACACACACACACACACACACACACACACACACACACACACACACACACACACACACACACACACACACACACACACACACACATCTTTCTCTCTCTCTCTCTCTCTCTCTCTGTATATATATATATATATATATATATATATATATATATATATATATGTGTGTGTATGTGTGTTGTGTGTATGCTTTATCAGTATATTATATATATATATATATATATATATATATATATATATATATATATATATATATATATTTATTGCAGTCACCGAAAATAACAACACCACGGAATACGAAATTTCGCCATTAAATTATTCCGCTTCAGACGAAATCTGGAAACCGAGAATATGTGAAGTACTTATAAATTAACTGTCACATTGACAAACAGATAATTTAATATGTTTTTAAAATATTTTACTTGCTGAATTAAATTTGTTCTTTCTTTGGCGTACCTTCCGGTTTCTTTTAGTTGTCTAAATACAGTGTTATTCTTTGAAATGCGTTTGCAGCTACAAGGTGCCATTATATCAGCAAGTCTCGTCCAAGTAATAATTGGCGCTACGGGCTTACTTGGTCATATAATGAAGTATATAGGGCCTTTAACCATCGCGCCGATTATAACTTTAATTGGACTGGCTTTGTTCGATGTAGCAGCAAACACTTGCTCAACGCAGTGGGGCATAGCGGCATTGTTAGTACGCTAACAATAATCGATTGATTTGATATTTCTGAATTAATTTAAACTTAATCTATCAATTTCCTCTGATCAGCAATCTACGTTGGACTTTAATCATTTGATACAAAATAATATGATATTTATCTCCAGGACAATGGCGCTGATTATTCTCTTTTCCCAATATCTGCGAAATATTGACGTGCCTATTTTGACAGTAACACGGATTTCTACAAAAGAAGGCAAGAAGCTTAAATGCAACAAATCCGAGTATCCCATCTTCAAGCTGTTTCCTGTGAGTGAAGTTATTTTGATTTCCTATAATAACATAAATTTAACGAGTTGAGTTAGTTAGTCTGAGGAATTGGAATTCTCACACTAGGGCCTTATGGTTGAACGGAGATGGCGTATAATAATAATAATAATAATAATAATAATAATAATAATAATAATAATAATAATAATAATAATAATTTATTATTATTATAATTATAATAATCTTAATAATAACAAACTTCTATTGCGCCAATATCCTCGAAAAGAATCGAGCTCAGTGGGGCACCAAGTACAGGGATTGGTCAAACTCATAGTCAAGGTACGATGGAATATTTATTAACAAATGATCGGATGCAGTGGAAATTTAGGGGGATAAGCAAGCCTGAAAGGGGGAGTTTTCAATTGATGACGGAAATAAACTATACTATTTGATGACATAACATGTTCAGAGAGTGAGTTCCAACTGGTAGGGATAGCAATTGAAAAGGCATGAGTGCCAGCATGAGTTTTAAGCAAGTGAAGACCAGAGGAACGGAACACTCTGAGGTTGGGTGCTGGGCATGGACATTAGAGACGAAGGTTATCCAGAAGAAACGATTTGATAGGGTATGGAACACAGGTTGAAAATGATGGGAGATTGAATAGGGAGCAAATGAAGTGATCTAGGAGTGGCACAGCTTGAGAAAAACGAGGAGACAGTTTGACAATCCTAAGTAAGTAGTTCTGAACTCACTGAAGTTTTAGAATATCCTTAGATGCAAGGCTATACAGAAGAGAGTTGCAGCAATCAAGCCTACTAGCAACGAGTGGTGTAGCAATGGTTTTTGCGACTGAAAAAAGAGAAATATAGCGAGGAATACGGCGAAGGTGACGAATATGTTAGAAGTAGCAGCGATATGTTTTCTGAAATTAAAATCTCTATCAAATGTAACACCAATATTACGTACTAATATCTGTTCGTGTGATGCTATGACTAATGATGTTCGCAGGAAGAAACGAGTAAGTTTGCTGCGTTGTCTGAATGTGCCTATAATGATGAAATATGTTTTGTTGGCATTGAGCCTAAATTAATTTTTTGGTCATCCAGCCAGACATATCATTGAGACAGTCACCAAGTTATGTAAGAGAAAGATTTGTGTCTGCTATAGAAAAAAATATGTATATTTGAGTGTCATCTGGACATAAATGATGGTCTAATTTATGGCTGTGAATAAGAGAGCTAAATGGTGTGGTATATAGAGTAAAAAACAGCGGTCCAAGACTGGCACTGAAAACCAGTTGCTTAATTTTACTGATTGAGATATATTTGTTAAGAATGAGCGAATCCAAGTGAGTGCTGTGCCCAATATGCCATACCAATCACAGTGGCGTTCTAGAAGAAGAGAATAATTGATGGTGTCTAAAGCTGCTGATAAATGTCCTGTGTCTTTGCTAGGTGATATTAACTGTGAACTTTCAGTAGATCGTTTTCTGTGAAATTGTTTGTAAGCAGACTGAAAAAACAGTAGACAAGTAATTAAAGTTTTTTAGGTGAATGTTCAAACGACAGGATACGGCTTTTTCTAATACTTTAGATGTGAAAGATAGATTAACAAATAAGTGTATAGCTGTCTAGGTCATTAACTGGTAACAACGCTTTCTTAAGAAGAGCGTTTACTTCGGCCTGTTTAAATTGAGAAAGGAACACTTCAGAACTTAGTGATCAGTTTGTTATCTTAGTAATTGGAACAATTAGTGTGTGAAGATAGGCTTTTAGTAAAAGAATGTTCACACGACTTATTAGGGGGTGATAAAATCAGTTTAGAAACTTCAGTAAGTGATGATGGTTGAAACACTATGCCAGTGTGATGTGCAACTGAAAACAATAATATTACAACTAGAAGCACGACCCGTGACAGAAAAATGAATTTGGGTGATCTTATCCTTGAAATGTTTGGATGACGATGATGGTGGTTTTCGGCCACTTCGGTGCACATGGTAGGCTAAATGGGCCGAGCGACCTCCAAAGGTAATGAAGCTCAGTCAAAGATGAAACACCCTTCAGATATGCCCACGCCTAGATTCGAACTCGAAGGTGGTAGTGATCTGTGATCCAACGCATTCCCAGTTAGACAACGGAGGCGCCCTTTGAAATGTTTGGAACAAGAATTACAGAGTTTAACCTTGAGCTGGCAGAGAAACCGAAGTCTTTCTATGGAGAGTCGTATATAATATATATATATATATATATATATATATATATATATATATATATATATATATATATATATATGTCATAATATTAAGTTGACGAGAGTTGTCAGCACTATTCAAGCATCCTAGATAGCTCAAAGACAACACTTAATACCAACTATGGACAACTATGGACTATTGACATCTTTCCATAAACAAACCAAATAACGAGGTATTTGGAATAATAATTAAAAAAAAAAGGTTAACGGGTAAACATATAGTCCCAATCATAGTTCCAACTAATGTCATATTTTCTGCCGTATTTTACCATTTTGTAGATATGTTTGCGACAAACAAACAAACAAACAAACAAACAAACAAACAAACAAACAAACAAACAAACAAACAAACAAACAAACAAACAAACAAACAAACAAACAAACAAACAAACAAACAAACAAACAAACAAACAAACAAACAAACAAACAAACAAACAAACAAACAAACACGCAAACACACAAACAAAGAAGGTAACACAAGTCAGCCACCACAAAGTACACACTCTCTCTCTCTCACACACACACACACACACACACACACACACACACACACACACACACACACACACACACACACACACACACACACACACACACTCTCTCTCTCTCTCTCTCTCTGTATATATATATATATATATATATATATATATATATATGTGTGTGTGTGTGTGTGTGTATGTGTGTCTCTGTGTATGCTTTATCAGTACATTCTATGCAACCTGATGAAGACTTGAATAGGTCGAAACCGGTCGTTGCTGTTGGGTTGAGTCGTGTTATATCGCTGCTATTAGTATTAATCTGAATTTATTCTGATTTATGCTTATATTATTCACACATTATTCATACTGTGTATTAATATTTTATTTCTCCATTTTAGGTTTAATCTTTCTTGGCCGTAGTGTTCGACACAAAGCCTGGTTTTGGTTTAATCATAGTTTCTTCTTTTTTATATTTAGATTATCCTCTTTTGGATTATTTTAGAAATTTTCTTTTTTCTTTTAATTTTTCTCAAATTTTACCGGTAATTAATTATACTTACAATTAAATATTTTTTAAAAATCAGTTTGGAGTTAATTGTTGCTTGAATGAAAGTATAACACCTGTGCCAGCGCCTTAACTATCTTTATAAAACACACACACACACACACACACACACACACACACACACACACACACACACACACACACACACACACACACACACACACCCCAACGATTTATTTATATAGATATCTGATGCATTACTGACTGATATTTTCAGGTGATACTTGCCATTGTGGTCGTCTGGTTTTTGTGCTTCATTCTAACTGCAAGTGGAATGCTACCTAGCGGAAATCCAGCGAGAACAGACATTAACAGCGAAGTTCTGCACAAAGCAAAATGGTTCCGTATACCATATCCATGTGTGTAATCTTAACAATGTCAATATATATTTAGTTGCGTAATATTTTGATGAAATCGTAGTATTTATGATATAATTCATAAGTCTGAGTTTAAATGCAGAAAGAATAAAACAAAACAAAAAATGCTTTGGCTTGTAGACTGACTGTATGTTAATTGCATTCATCGTCATTCTATTCAGTTCAATGGGGTTGGCCGACCTTTGCTTGGGCAAGTACATTGGGTATGTTGGCTGGTATTTTTGCTGGTATGTTGGAATCAGTTGGAGATTACTATGCTTGTGCCCGAATGTGTGGTGCGCCACCTCCCCCAATACACGCCGTAAATAGAGGTGAGTTTATTATATTGATGACGTTTTGCGTTAATAAAAGCATATCACCTCTGCCAGCGCCTTAATTATCTTTATAAAACATACACGCGAGCTCACGCACGCACACGCACACACGCACACGCACACACACACACACACACACACACACACACACACATGCACGTATGCATGGACGCAAAGAGAGAGGGAGAGAGAGGGAAACTCTTTACTAATTTGTTTTGCAGGTATTCTGGTGGAGGGTCTAGGTTGCGTACTGGCTGGTATATGGGGATCAGGTAACGGAACTACGTCATACAGTGAAAATATAGGAGCCATTGGTATAACTAAGGTACAAGCACACACTGATTTATTACTACCATAAAATGTAACATCTGCCTTAAGAGTATTTATGAACATGTTTACGATAAAATGTCTCATACTGACAAAAACATGTATCTTCTCTAAATGCAATGGCTTTAATATATAATATATGCAATTTATAAAGTAAGTTTTAGTTTATAAAGCTATTATAAGTGAATAAGTTGTATAAAAAAGGAAAGGCTTTTGTGGTTCTCTTTCCGCATTTTAACTATTGTGCTGATTCAAAGTTAAGCTATTCGTTGGCATGGAATGCTACCAGAATTCTTAAAATTCCCAGAAAATGAAAGGGTATTTATACGTTAATATTGGCGCTAATGTAAATCTTCTGATCTTTATTCATGTTTAAGGGAGTTTATGTGAATACAGAACTAAACGTCTTAACCTTACGTTTGTTCTGAATAACAATGCCAGATGTCAGGCAGTTCTTCCATGTAAATATAACACATAGAAAACTCAGTTCATAATTTAATACATAAATGGGCATATAGAGTGTATTACTACGAATAGTGCTCTTAGTCGAAGTTCTAACATGATGTTGCTAAACTCAAAGCAGTATCGGTTTCTTGACAGCGTTAACAATAGAAATGATCATATTAAATTATAACATAGAGACGTGTTCAGATGTAATGCGGACATTTACATTTCACCAGGTCATTTGTTATAAACTTTCACAACCTGTCTGTTTATATTTTATAGGTTGGCAGTAGACGAATAACCCAGGCAGCTGGTATTGTTATGATAGGTTTGGGTACGTTTACCAAATTTGGAGCATTGTTCGTCACTATACCTAGTCCAATTATTGGCGGAATCTTCATGACCATGTTCGGTAAGGCCTTTGACAGAGTTGGTACTATTCTGATAGTCTATGCTAATGCTTGTTGCAGTATGTATTTCTTTGTATACACATGTAATTCAGGATTAAGATAACGTTTCTGATATACGCCTTCACTTTTAGGTATGATTACCGCTATCGGGATATCAAATTTACAGTATGTGAACTTAAACTCGTGCAGAAACCTCTTCATCTTCGGTTTTGCCATTTTATTTGGCATTTCCGTTTCAAAATGGCTAAGCCAAAATGAGGGAATAATAAACACAGGTAATTGTTGTAAAGTGCTTGTTTCTCCATACACATGTGCACATAACAGGCTTGTATGTTTCACACAATGTACACATATGAAAAGAAAACAGAAACGCGCAAACATGCACGCACACTACACGTGCATACCAACACAAGCACACACATGAAGACGCAATTATGATAACAGCAGGCTGGCATTTTCTTTTAGGTGTGGATATTCTAGATCAAATTATGACAGTATTGCTTTCGACAAGTATGATGTTAGGTGGAATCATAGCCTTTACACTGGACAACACAGTACCTGGTAAGGAGAAATTAGCCGTAGCGAATTCCACTTTCTAAACGTTATTCGCTGAGAACCAAAGAAGCACGTCATTATATTTCAGGCACATTGGAAGAAAGAGGCATAATTTGCTGGCGTGAACAGGCGGTTGACAAGACAGAAAGCGACATGGAAACAGAACAATCAAAATGCTATGATATTCCTTTTATATCGAAATGTATTGCGAAGTACACTTGGACTAGACACATTGCCGTTTGTCCGACCTACAAACCTTATCAGTGTAGCTGCTCCAATAAAAATAGGGGTCAGGAGGGAGCGGACGAAGAGAATGAACAGACAGAAATATTAAAGCAATCAAACAGTGCAAACTGCTAAGTCGCAAACTTCTGAAAGGTTGTTTCAAGAAATATGATATGCAGCAAAGGGAAATGAGCATTGCGGGAGATGGCTAAACTTATTTGTGATATAATTCACAGGTCTGAGTTTAAATACAAAAAAATAAATAAGAAACAACACAAACTTTAGCTTGCAGACAGATTGTATGTTAATTGCATTCATCGTCATTCTATTAAGTTTAATGGGGTTGGCCGACCTTTGGCTGGGCAAGTACATTGGGTATGTTGGCTGGTATGTTTGCTGGTATTTTTGCTGGTATGTTGGAATCAGTTGGAGATTACTATGCTTGTGCCCGAATGTATGGTGCTCCACCTCCCCCACCAAACGCTGTAAATAAAGGTGAGCTTATTATATTGATGATTTTGTTTGCTTTGAATAAAAGCATATCACCTGTGCCAGCGCTATAACTATCTTTATAACACATACACACGCACGCACACACACGCACACACACACACACACACATGTCACCATCTCCATAGGTATTAAGTTGCAGACAGAGTTTATTCCCATATTATGAGTAATTAGGTTACACGGATATAGGAATTTTTTTAGTGTTTAGCTATTGTAATCCCGACGTGTCATTCGCAGTATCGGAGATCTGCCTGAAATCGGCTGTTCTCGACAATGTGTTAAATAGATCAAGTGGATAGGCGTTTTAATTTAGATCCCACCACCCCTGCCTGCATATACTTAGGGACGCTAAATTAAGCGTGAATGAACGTTCCCTTAGTGATGAACGGAAACGTATGAGGGTTAGCTGTTAGGTTCGAGTAAATCATTTTATTTATTCAAGTTTGAGACGATATTTCGTTCTAGTCCAGTAATAATCCACTGTACAGTATTGCTTCTTTTGTTTGGTAGCTAAATCACTTCACTATTTTCACCTGGAGTTGGTGTATCATTGTCTCATGTGTTCAACAAACTGTACTATTTGTTAACATGCCAAGGACCTGTAAAAGGCCTGACTTTTCACTCAGGTTAGAGTACAACGTGCGACGCCAGACCAGTCGGACGTCTATCGGTAGGATTTGCTTAATTATTCGAATCCAGAATAAAGCTGAGGTCAGCATCTGTAACGATGAAATGTTCCACATGTAGGTTTCTTTTGGATCACAGACAATTACTGTTGAATATAAACTGTAGTGTCAAAGCAGTTATCTTATGTATATAGTAACTCACCATTGAATCACACGCACATTTTGTTTACTGCCAGCTGCGGTGTCAAATGTTGCGTTTTTACGTGCTGTCGCTTTTGCAAGTAGCCTGGATGTAGCCGCTTTACTGGGCCATGTAGAGGCTTCAAAGGATGCTTAGAGATGCTGATGTTTTGCGCCTATACTACTATATATGTATCCTAAAATACATACGTACGAAACTTTACGAAACGTCACCATGAAATATCATCAGTCAAGGTGGGATGTTTTTCTAGTTGATTTTCCTAGTCCGTTTTCTTTTATTGGGAGGATTCTAGTTATTTTCACACTGAACCATGGCATATCACTCCCCTTTCCTTCACAGGAGATTTTCTTCTTAATCTGTGTTCACTTTCATCACCTGTATCCACATTGCATGCAACTTTTCATTTTCTCTAAACCTACACAAATCGTTTATCGCTACACGCTGAAATGTGCCGTTACCCTATATTGCTGTCAAACTCGTCCTAAATAAAAACTGTATATTATTGTCTGATCCCATCTGGAAAACTGTCTGTAAGTTAAAGTCTAATAGTTCCAGCAGAGTCTCACCTCCTTATAGTATTATAGGTATAACTAAATCTCGTAATATGTTTCTCATTATTTGTATACTACTAGCATGTGACATGCCTACGAATCCAGGTCCTCCTACCCTGCAAGCTATTCGCTTAGCTATCAGCAACGTTAGGTCCGTCCACAATAAATAAGCCGGTATCACAAACTTGGTAATATCTAAGAATGTGGATGTTATCACCGTCGCTGATACTTGGCTTAGCCCTCATGACAGAACCTCTTGTATTTCTGGTAACCGGCTCCCCTCCCTGAATATTCCCTTTACCACCAACCACGTGAGTCTGGCCATGGAGCTGGTGCTGGGTTTCTGGTATCCAATAAATTTAAAGTAAAGTCCCATTCTAGTTTCGAGGCTACCTGCATTGAAATTTCGAACTGTTCTTTTTTACCGATTACTTCCTATATCTATATCGCCCTCCTGGAATAACTTCATCCTTCTTTGCTGACTTTCACGATTTACTAGAAAACGTAGTTACTATTCATCCTTACCCTTTCATCCATGATGATTTTATCTTTCATTTGGATACACAGTCTACAGCTACACCTACAGTTAATGACATCTTAGCAAGGTTTGACTTAAAACAACACGTTTCTTTCTCCACACACATTCATGGTCACTGGTTTGATCTCCTCATAACGCGGTCTACTTCGGACTATATTCACACACTAACTGCCACATATGGTTTATCGGATCATTTCACTGTCATAGCAGAAATATAATTTAAGCATAATCCAGTTGACTCTAAGTGGAATATTATTTATTGATATACTCAAGACATTGATATTCTTGCGTTTAATGATGACATAGTACAATCTGAACTTATCACCAAAACTAAAGTTGACTTATCACAAATATGTGAACAATACCACACTACGCTTAAAGTCTTACTTGACAAACACGGACCGGTCAGATCAAAATCCATAAAAATTAGACTACATGCACCATGGATGTCCTGTACAATTATCAATGCCTAAGTGTGTCGCCGATATTTAGAACGTATATGGAGTAAATCACGCATACAACTTAACAGGTTTATATATACTAAACAGTGCTAAATCTTACTTTTAGAGGAACATGATTTCAAACAACTCTGACAATCCTCATCAACCCTGGCATGTATAAATAGGACTCTCCATAGGCTCGTGTTTCTCTGCCCGCTTATGATTCAAATAATTCACTCTGCAATTCTTGTTCCAAATATTTCGAGATCACACAAATTCATGCTTCTTTCTCAGGTTGGTTTTCCAGCTGTACATCACTCTTGCACAGTGTTTAAACCATCCCCATTTACTGAAGTTTCTAAACTGGTTTTATCATACCCTAATAAGTCCTGTGAATTTGATCATATCCCTAAATTTCTGCTAAAATCTTGTCTTCGTACACTATTTGGTCCAGCTACTAAGATAGTACATTTTTCACTAAGCTCCTGAGTGTTCCCTTCTAATTTTAAACATGCCCATATAAACCCTCTTCTTAAGAAATCATCTTTACCAGCCAATGACCTAAACAGCCATACACTTATTTATAATCTATCATTCATATCTAAAGTATTAGAAAAAGCCGTATCCTGTCGTTTGAACGTTCACTTAAACTGTAATTAGTTGTCTACTGTTTTTCAGTCTGCTTGCAAACAATTTCACTCTACAGAAACCGCTCAGCTGAAAGTTCATACAGATATATTACTAAAGATGGACACAGGAAAGGTCACAGTAATAACACCTTTAGCTGTATCTGCATCTTATTACACCATTGAATATTCTGTTCTTCTAAATGACCTCTCTGATTGGTATTGCATGTCGGGCACAGCACTTACCTGGATCAGCTCATTGTTAATAAATAGGTTTCAATAAAAAACTAAGAAAATGTTTTTCAAAGGAAGTCCCTTTATTTTGCGATCTTCCCTAAGTCTCTGTTCTTGGTCGGCTATTGCTTACATTGTATATCACACCACTAAGCTCACTTATTCACAGCGATAAATATATTCAGATGATACCCATATATAGATATCTTTATCTATAGCAGACTCTGATCTTTCCCTTAAACAACTTGATGACTGTCTCAGCGATATCTCTGTATGGATGACAACAAATAAACTTAGGCTCAACGGCAACAACACACATTTCATCATTATATATACATCCAAACAATGCAGCAAAGTTACTCGTTTCTTACCTACGAACATTTTTAGTCATAGCATCACACCAACAGACATTGTACGTAATATTGTACGTAACACATTTCTCTGACATGTCGCTGCTGCTTTTATCATATTCGTGACTTTCGCATATTCGTCGCTATATTTATCTTTCAGTCGCTAAAACCATTGTTACAGCACTCATTACTTCTATCTTATTTACATTCAGTGCTGTCAGAACAAGTGTACTTTTCCAGTATTTGTGAAGACCTGTGCTGGTTTTAAGTAATTTTGTCTGCATCCTTTCCATGTTGCTTAGCGATTTTTTTACTAGGCTTAAACAAGTTCAAGTGCCGCCTTTCAAACGTAGGACAAAGTATCAATATCTGAATTATTGTTATTAACATCAGCGCCTTACATGGCATATACACCTCCTACATGCATTAATTATATTATCAAAGTGTAGATTTGGCTTAGCGTGAGATAATAATAATAATAATAATAATAATAATAATAAAAATAATGCATATTTAATAAAGCCCCTTACTAGCAGGAACCATTCAAAGGCACTGTGCAAATAATATGTAATATAATAATTCCCCAAATAAATATCTGTAAAAAACCCTGTAATGATTTAAAAGATAACAATTATTTATCTGTGAAAGTGACCTTGAATAGGGGTGTTTTTAGCAGAGATTTATAATTTTTCAAGAGACGACGCATTTCTAGTATTTGCCGGCAACCTATTCCACAAAGTGGGGGCTGCAACGCTAAACGCACAGTCACCGTATGACTCGAGCCGAGACACCGGCACCTGCAATAGTATCTGACTGGATGACCTGAGTTTTCGGGATGACTTTCTAATGGTCACCAGTTCAGACAGGTATTCTGGCGCCATATCATTAATATATTTATATGTTATTAACAAAATCTTGAAATGGATACGCTGTCTAACGGGTAGCAAATTGAGTTCACACTGTCACTTTCTTTAAGTTTTACATCGCTAAGCATCCACTCAGAATGTGGATATAAATTACAATTACCGAATATGGTACGTTCATAAGCCGCAAAATATGCTCTGTAATATATTTGTTTGCAACATAAAATGTGCTTCACTGATTAGCTTAAGAATATCTTGTATACACAAAGAGATTATCTGAGATGATCAAGTACCTTACCCGTGTGTAAGTATGGTAAATGGCTTTACACACAGTGATGTCTGCAGTAATGGTGGTGTCAGCCATTAATGCGACAGCACGTCGTACTGACCAGACGAAGGAGGCTTGGGTTGGGCCTGGCATTGCTGATGTAATTGCCAAGTTACGAACATTTTGCTTTTGAGATTGTTAGATATGTGTGAAATGGAATGTGTAATATGCGTGTGGATAAGATTAACTGTATATTATGCGGTTCAATTTGTGACTGATCAATATGGATGAATGGCTGTCGAAGTTGAAATAAAAACGTTATATTGATAGCAAATGTCGATCAGCATTACGTGTTGGTTATCGTGGTGATTCAAAGAAAGCGCTTCTCCGTATTAATCCCGTAAATAGTATACTAGTAATATACAGTATAATCGCGCATGTGTGTTCAACAGCATGCTAGTCAGCCGAACAGCGATCTTTTTGGGTGTTCATTAATTGGTTAAAATAGAGCTACTTTAGTTCATAAATGGAAATATCTATTGAAACTTCGTCAATTTTGTTTTATTTTCCTTTACAACAATCTATATTAGCACATGAATATATAGGAACAAAATCCTTTAATGGTGGTTCTGTGTCTAGCGTTGATATTTCTTTGAAAAGCAAAGTATGCACTATGAACAGGTAAATTGCAAACTTAGTTCATCAACCACACACAGGAACATTTTATTCGCGTGTCATATTTTCGCGAGGTCACTGCCCTCGCGAAAATTATCATGAAAATGTCTGTAATTATAGTATGTACCTTTCAACAAGTTGGTCGAGATGGTGCGGTTCCATATGCCAGCAAGGTTAAAATATAGTAAACAATACCGAATAAAACGAATAAGTTAATCAGCTATCAGTTTCTTATAGTTGTCCTGTTATTAACGTTTGTTGTGACCATATAACTGACAACAACATTAGAATAATCTTTATTTGGTTATACAATTAATGTTTTTGCTGTGTGACAGTTGACAATAAAGATGTTAATGTTCGACCTGTGTAGTAATTAGTCCTAAATTAGTATCAGCAAGATGACACTACATCGTCCAACATTTGACATAACATTACTCAAAACAGTTTTAATGTGCCATCGTATGTCATTATATGCAATAAATATGCATTTAGGACGATAAAATATGGCAGTATGTGAAACTTATAGTATTATCACCAATTGTTTTATTCTGCGCCTTTACTGTTATTCATAGATACACTCCTCACCTCGATTGTTTTTAACTCTACATCACCCTCAAAGCTTAAGCTACATCAATGATCTTGATACTTGACCCACCATTCCAGGATTGGGGCGATTACAGGACCACAGTAATCGATCACGATTACGATTACTTGAGAATACTGCGATTACGATTACGATTACACTAATTATGGCTGTACGATAACATTGTAAAGTAATCATGATTACAATCATGATTACAATGTATATCACAAAAAAACATGAATGTGATTCTTCATTAATATCACGCAATAAAATGTATAATAGCGATATAACTATTAAATAAAAACACTGAACAGTTCAAGAAGTAGATTTAGTGATCTGTTGCCTTGTAAGAACCAGATGCATTTTCTGGTATGTTATTAAAATGAAAGTGTACAAGAGACTTTGATGCCATTGTAGACGCTAATTTGTTGTAATATTTCCGAGATCAATATTCACCACAGAGCAAAGAGCGAGTAATGTATGTTTCATGAAAACACAGGTATATATATAGATATCCCAGATTAGCCTAAACTGAGATTAGTGCAAACATTATCAGTGCAACATTAACTAAGATTAATCCCTCGTGTCACCTGATGAGCAAAGCTAATTAGGAGTGAAACATTTAATAGTGACTGTATTACATTGTCTACATCATTTATTACAATCACATCAAACAACAAGGTGTTCAAACAACCAAGTGATTTATACTATCTACTAGTTTAACCACTCTCTCAACACAAACAAATACAATGCATTATACCACACACAATAGTGAAGCCCTGCTAATTAAAGCACCAAATATCTAGTTACATATGAACCACTGGCGGTTGCCTACCTGGACTGATTTAAGATATACATAAACATCCACTTTTCACAAGAACAATTGGCTGTGCTCAATAGGCGACAGCCAGGGGTTTCTACCCCAAACATCAACAAGACAAGAACAGTAAAGCAAAAATATTACATCGTGTGGCGTGTAGGCTGTCTTAAACAATCGACAGCCTGTGGATACTCCACGAAATACAAGCAAGCAATCGTGTGGCGTGACTACAGCCATGTAACGTTTATATGATATATTTAGATAATTAGAATATAAACAAGCAATAATGTTGTTAGAAGTAATACAAACTTTGGGTGATTGGCTAATTATGTACTCATAATTATGCTAATTATGTATCGCCATATAGCCGTTTCATCATAACTTTTAGAACCGTGAACCAAAGAGTATGAGAAAATTTTCATATAAAGATATAAATCTCATGGTTCAGTGCTAGTAATACATGGAAGAATCCCCAAGTCTTCGGAACACTTTTTTTGGGCTCTGTGATTGTTCATTCATTAACTTCAGTCTCAATAGCCTTTGGGTTCACTGCATTAGAGCAGCTAATGCCTTAACAGTCGCCACAGGCAAATGTACATTTAAGGCCATTCCTGAGACAGGTTCATTTTAGAGTACTTCAGTCGGTTTTACAGTTACATTGAATAACTTCTACTAGGTGGTCAGGATCTGAAGGCATGTCTGTTCGCAGTGGAAAGAACTTACGGTTTTCTCCTTTCCATTCGTTTAAAAACAATGGAAAATACCACTGACTAGGCTGCGCAATGACTTGTCACTATCAAAAGGGTCCAACTGCTTCAGTGCCTTCAACAAGTCAAAAGTATCATCAACATATTTTTCTGTCGTGCCTTGGTTACATCCTTGTCATGCCTACTTGCTTACATGCAAAATTGACCTTTGAACAAGCTGGCATTGACAGCAACAACTGTACTTGTTGGCGTTCAGAGAACCCCCGTCCATGAATATGACCACAGCGACCTTTCACACTGCGCATAAAACCTGTCCAATAATAAGATCAGTGGATAGGGCGGCCCAATATCTCTGAGAGCAGCGAATGACATGGTGTCCTTCACAGAAACGTATATCGGGAGACTGATATCATTTCGTAGGTCCGTTTCCCCATCCTTCACCTTTAAGTAGCTGATTATGATCATCAGCTGTCGGTTTTTATATATTAACCTCCTTTGCTATCAAAAACAAACACAAATAAATTTATAAGACGTAACTAACTTATGTTAAAAGCTTTATATAATCGAACACAGTGCTACTTCTGTTGAATAAAACACATGCAAGGACAGATCATAATAATATGCATAAATTATAACTTACATGTAGTGTCAACAACATACACAAATCTTGATAAACTATCGCATTGCATTTTGAGGGCAGCCCTGTGTAATTTGTGTGGCTTTATAAGGCTTTGAGAAAGACTGAGGCTTTTGTTTTGGCAGTAAAGGTGTTTGGTCTGTGTTGATGTCGACGATGTCACATGTCGTTGACTCCAAATCTGCTAAAAAGATTTAGAACTAAATTAAACTGAACAATTTCTGGCATCATTGCAACCTTAATGTAATTGTGCTTGGAACCATACAGTTATCAGTTACGTTCTACATGATATGGTGGTTGAAATATTCAAAGGTTATAAAATTAGAAATCTTATGGTCATACACATTTTTAGTCCTTCGGGCCGAAGGTCCAATTTACTATTGCCATCATTTTGTGTGTGTCGTTAGCTGCCAAATCTCAGAAACTGTTTGGTAACTTTTTACTAATTTTCAACAAACGTAACTTAGAGTAGATAACTATGCACACAAATGTGTATTTGATTGAAACATTCTGCCCCCCAAACTGGTAAAATGTGACGTTTTTCTATTTGTTCAAAACTGCTTCAGTAACATGTTCTCTAATTTTGCATGGCTTTATCTAAGCAGATTGCCACTATGAACAATAAATCAGCATTTGATTGTTTCATTTTGAGGGGTTCCAGGCATAAATGCAAAATATTCATATTTTGTCTATATTTTCAAAAACTCTTCAACATCTTTTTTCTACTAATTATTTTGCAATCCTGTAATACAATTTTGTGGTACAAACCATGGAAAACATGCATACAACAAACTAACTAGCTAACCTCCAATCAGGGAATGATGTGAAAGGAAACAAGGGAAGCCCACTTTTGTTTAAAGATAAAATAAAGCCAAACATATCAAACTAAGACAGTAATAATTCATACACAAAGGATCAAGGAAGAAACGCAAATAAGTTACCCCAAAAACTGCATATAATTTCTTCAGCAAAGTATTACAACAGTTAATACGATATATGAAATCCATATTTATATCATAATATTAACATTAAAAAAAACAATTGAAAAGGAAAGAGACTCAAATCCACCATATAAACAAGATCACGTGCTTTTATTTACTCTAAACAAAGACAACTGGCCAATCACCAGCTCACCAAAATCTCTCCCATCCTTCAAGCATGGTTCTTATATTCAGTAAATACTTATAAATATGACATCTGAAATGGTTACATCAGTAGATTTTGGCATTATTTCAGATCAAGAAATAATCGGCTGATAAATATTTGTCGCTTATTCCATTCCAAAATCCAGCCTACAATCGGGAACAGTGCTTTTCTTAGTAATGATTGGTGAGATATCTGCGCGGGTGTTTTAAACTATGATACCTTTCCACCACGAATAGCCCCAAAACAGCGGAAATCATTATGCGAGAAATGAACTTGAGACTACCGCATATCTTGCGTCAAAATGGCAGCAGCCCGTTTAGATAACTACTATTAACTATAACTTTATAAGTAGAAAATCAGTTAAAAAATACCAGTCAGTGTCGCCCTTTCCAGTGGCGCCCAGAGCACGTACCATACCTGCCATACCTTAGTTACACCACTGTAATCATAGGAAGAATATGCATACAGTATAATTGTAACAATATCAACACCTACTTATAAACACTTAGTAGATCTATCGCCCATCATACAACGACATTACATTTGTGTTCTAAACGACTATGACTATAGTATAAACACTGATAATTAAGCGGTAATCAAGTGACTTATTTATGTAAGAAGGTTATATGTTTAATAAATAGTTAACAATTTTAACGAAACATGACCTATATTTAGCGAATGACACGTGCCAATTCGCCTTCGTATGCTGCTGAAACTGCCAGCATTTAAATACCGCACTAAATATTAAATGAAATTTTAATTAATTCATAACAATGGTGCGCACATATTATTATGCAATTCGTCTTTTAAAACAAACATACGTATTTTACTTAGTTTCTAGAGAAATTAATTATAATTTTAATTGTTCTTATTTACCCATTCATGTTGGGTACCGCCTCAGAGTGGATGGTTGGCCGAACGTTGGCCCAACATCAATGGATTCATGTTGCATACCAACCGAAATACAATAGTTGATGCAGCGTTGGCCCAACATCGTTGTATTCGAACTGAAATTCAATGAAATTCAATAGTTGGTCCAACGTTGGCCGAACGTCGAAATTAGCTATAACATATGCATGTTTGCTGGGATGCTGCTTGATGGATTTATACTCCTGGAGTCGTTTGTTACTCCGGCAGGCATCTCCATGGGTATTAAGCTGCGAACAGAGTATTTGTCCCATATTGTGAGTAATTAGGTTACACTGATATAGGAAAATTGTAGAATGTATAGCTATTAGAAACCTGACGTTTCATTCGCAGTTTCGGAGATCTGCTTGAAATCCGCTGTTCTCGACCATGAGTCAAATAGATCAAGTGGTTAGGCGCTTTAATTTAGATCCCATCACACATAACTGCATATACTTAGGAACGCTAAATTAGACGTGAATAAACGTTCACTTAGTGATGAACAAAAATATATGAGGATTAGCTGTTAGGTTTCCAGTAAACCATTGAATATACTCTGGTTTGAGACGGTATTCGTTCTAGTCCAGTAATAATCCATTGTGCAGTATTACTACTTTGTTTTTATTTTAGCTAAATCACTTCACTGATTCTATATTGTGTTAGTGTACATTTTCTCACGTGGTCGGCAAACTGTAATATTTGTCAACACGCTGAGGCCTAACGTTTCGCTTAGGTTTGAGAAGAACTTCAACGCCAGACTAGTCGGACATGTATCCATATATAAGTTTCATATAGGTAGGATTTATTTAGTTATTCGAACCCAGAATAAAGCTCAGGTCAGCATCTGAGGTATCGAAATATTTATAGGTATACGCATACATCTATCAATATGTGGAGGTATGGAGCATTTTTTATTTAGATTAATGTATGTATAGTTGTATTTAGATTTATGGAGGTAGGTTTCGAAGGATGTTTAGATATGTTGATGCTCTGTGCCTGTTGCCTCTTACTATGTACCCTAAAACGCACATTGCCCGTGCCAGACATCTTATCTATTTCCATCCAGATTCCTTATTACACCAATGTAAGAAAGTTATGTCGTTATTACAACATGTTTGAGTTTATTAGCTTTGTTATGTATAATGTAGAATCTATATTGTTGTCCTCTTATGTGGTCTGGCGAAACGACCTATTAATTCATACAATGCTGCTTGATGGATTTATACTCCTGGGGTCGTTTGTTACTCCGGCAGGCATCTCCATGGGTATTAAGCTGCGGACAGAGTTTTTTCCAATATTATGAGTAATTAGATTACACTGATATAGGAAATTTGTTGAATGTATAGCTATTATAATCCCGACGTGTCATTCGCAGTATCGGAGATCTGTTTGAAATCCGCTGTTCTCGACCATGAGTCAAATAGATCAAGTGGTTAGGCGCTTTAATTTAGATCCCATCACACATAACTGCATATACTTAGGAACGCTAAATTAGACGTGAATAAACGTTCACTTAGTGATGAACAAAAATATATGAGGATTAGCTGTTAGGTTTCCAGTAAACCATTGAATATACTCTGGTTTGAGACGGTATTCGTTCTAGTCCAGTAATAATCCATTGTGCAGTATTACTACTTTGTTTTTATTTTAGCTAAATCACTTCACTGATTCTATATTGTGTTAGTGTACATTTTCTCACGTGGTCGGCAAACTGTAATATTTGTCAACACGCTGAGGCCTAACGTTTCGCTTAGGTTTGAGAAGAACTTCAACGCCAGACTAGTCGGACATGTATCCATATATACGTTTCATATAGGTAGGATTTATTTAGTTATTCGAACCCAGAATAAAGCTCAGGTCAGCATCTGAGGTATCGAAATATTTATAGGTATACGCATACATCTATCAATATGTGGAGGTATGGAGCATTTTTTATTTAGATTAATGTATGTATAGTTGTATTTAGATTTATGGAGGTAGGTTTCGAAGGATGTTTAGATATGTTGATGCTCTGTGCCTGTTGCCTCTTACTATGTACCCTAAAACGCACATTGCCCGTGCCAGACATCTTATCTATTTCCATCCAGATTCCTTATTACACCAATGTAAGAAAGTTATGTCGTTATTACAACATGTTTGAGTTTATTAGCTTTGTTATGTATAATGTAGAATCTATATTGTTGTCCTCTTATGTGGTCTGGCGAAACGACCTATTAATTCATACAATGCTGGGGTCGTTTGTTACTCCGGCAGGCATCTCCATGGGTATTAAGCTGCGGACAGAGTTTTTTCCAATATTATGAGTAATTAGATTACACTGATATAGGAAATTTGTTAAATGTATAGCTATTATAATCCCGACGTGTCATTCGCAGTATCGGAGATCTGCTTGAAATCCGCTGTTCTCGACCATGAGTCAAATAGATCAAGTTGATAGGCGCTTTAATTTAGATCCCACCACACCTAACTGCATATACTTAGGGACGCTAAATTAAGCGTGAATGAACGTTCCCTTAGTGATGAACGGAAACGTAAGAGGGTTAGCTGTTAGGTTCGAGTAAATCATAGTATTTACTCAGGTTTGAGACGATATTTCGTTCTAGTCCAGTAATAATCCAGTATTGCTACTTTGTTTATATTTTAGTTAAATCGCTTCAGTGAGTCCATACTGAGTTAGTGTACATTCTCTTTGTTATGAATAAACTGTAATGTTTGTTAACACGCTGAGGCTATATATATAGGGCTTGAATGTTCACTTAGGTTAGAGAAGAACCTCGACGCCAGACCAGTCGGACGTGTATTGATACATGGTTCATATAGGTAGGATTTATTCAGTTATTCGAACCCAGAATAAAGCTGAGGTCAGCATCTGAGGTGTCGAAATGCTTTATATACAGGTTTCTTTTGGACCACAGAAAATTACTGTTGAATGTAAACTGTGGTGTCAAAATAGTTTATGATATGTATGTAGCAAGTCACCATTGAACCACATGCACTTGTTGTTTGTTGAGAGCTGTGGTATCAAATGGTATGTTTTTTACGTGCTTCCGCTTTTTGTACGTAGCCTACATGTAGCCGCTTTCCTGTGGGCGTGACATATTTGTCGCGTACGAAAAGCGAATTAGCTGGTTCCCACAGGCTGATGAGTAGACCAGACACATGCTTAGGTATACGCACACATTTATCAATATGTGGAGGTATGGAACATTTTATTTTACACACACACACACACACACACACACACACATACATACACACACACACACACACACACACACACACACACACACACACACACACATATATATATATATATATATATATATATATATATATATATAAGAGAGAGAGATAAACTAATGTTCTATGTCACTGTTCATGTAGTTAAAGCGGTAGGTTTACTGAGACTGCTGCTACTGACACGGCGAGATTACTGACATTGACGTAAGCTCATGCTTTTAATGAGTAGTTCCAGAAAACAATTGTAAACGTAATACTATTTGACAACAACGACCCAGCTACTGGTAATCCCGTATTGTCAACAAACTGCGTTTGCTCGTTTGTCACTCTTCAACCTCTGACGGATAAAATAATTCGTTATTCATCTAACCCTTTGTGTTTATTGGTTTATTCCACTCCTAGTTTGCACGTTAAGGGCGTTTTGCCATTACTGAATGGGCCTGTTACCAATATAAATATTCTTTCACTAGTCACTAGTACTTTGTTTTATCAATATCGAAGACTGCCCTTATTTGAGCTCGTGTTAAAAAGCACTGTTTGGATGCAATGTTTCATATTCGAACCTGTTTGCTGTTAAGTCTAAGAATCATAACGTTAAGCCGCGCATGCAGTATTGTCATATGTCAAATCCAAAATCCATATTTAAAATCATAGAGAGTTGGGTTGTATTATGAGCAAACACGCATATGAAAACCAACAATCCTTACGAACCAATACAGTCCACTTATACACCTGGCTGTAATATTGAAATAATTTTACTTCGCACATCCAGTGGTGCTCTACGTTTCATCGACAACAAGAAGGTTCTTTATTTACAAGTATTGTTTATATGTATGCCGCTTTCGACACAGTGGATTATTAAATATTGATAGCTTGATTTAATAAACCGAAATGATATCTGAATTATTTCGGTCCTGTCAATCTATTAGATCACATCAAGTCACTAATGCAGACCTGTTTAAAGGCTCATTTGTTCCTCTTTTAGGACACACATATTTGAACCTGTTTGCTGGTTTATGGCCATATTTTTGTACATGGTAGGCTAAATGAGACTAAGTGAAAGATGAAACATCATTCTGAAAAACCAGACCGGGTTTTGAATCCAGATACTATTGATTCTCGATTCTACCAGAGAACATAAACACAGAGAAGGCCAACTACTCTCTAATCTGTGTAACAGTTTACGACCGCAGCGCACCAAGCGGTGGTTGTTTAACAAGCAATTCACTCTTGTGCCGGCACGTTTGGAAAGAACACTAGTCGGATTGATCCCAATTGACAACAAAACAGAGATCTACTCCTACTTCTTCTACTTCCTCTACTTCTACTTTTCTAAGAGTTCAGAAATGTGTAAAAAGGTCAAAAACGGTGTTGTCTACTGCCGTACAAACAATTCAATTTCTATCCGTTCTAACTTGCCCATAAATGTATAAAATATAATAGGTAGAGTCTACACATTTAAATACACAGCCACAGGATAAGAGAAACATGAACAGTTTGTTTATTTCCGCATTTGCTAAGATATATATATATTATTTATAAATTTATATATCTAGTTGTTTCATCCCATGCAAACAATATTATCAACACGTATCACATATCACATTTGGTCAATGCCACATAAATTAACATAAAAGCTAATACCACATTGTAATTGATCGCTACACCATTAGAATTACCAACATCAGACAGCCAACACCACAATACACATAATCATTAATATACATCACCAATACTAACAGTGATGTTCCTAAGCTGTGGCATTCTCATAATAGCAAATACATATGAATAATAACAATATACAAGTAACTCATTCACTTAGTCCCTGTGCTAGCACTCAATATTGTCAGTCCCGTTGAATTATTTATTGGATAAAATGTAAGACTATAATTTATTTGCATTGTGCATGCTACTCTTTTATACAATATAAGGTCATACCAGATTTTAAAAACACGATTACAATATACGAAACATATATCTTAGATTATCAGCAAATATCCAACTCCATTATTATATATTATGATGATGATGTAGGTATATGTGAAATCAAGTATAATTCATCCATCACCACAAATAAACATAACTATATGGCACGGTTCAGTAACGAAGAGACAATATAATTACATGGTGCAAATATTTCATTACAATAGCTTAGCTCTTTAACAGTTTTCTTACCATTTATCATTACAAATATGCTTTATAATCCTCTGATATTGATGCCGTTTGTTATTCAGAAACGTGTATTGATCATGTACGATCATGTAACTTTACTGACGTTAAGTTTCTACAGGTTTTGTTTCGTTAATTTAATTGGTTGGAACTTACTAAACCAAGATATCCAACGATATGCACAATAACATCATCTTCATCAAGTCTGGTGGTGCATTTGCAATAGCCATTAGTTCAGAAAGGTCAGACGGCACCTCTATTACAAAGTAAGGAGTTATAATATACCTAATGGTTGTAATACTATAATATTTATTAAAAAAAGTATCCTTGCCATCTTCACAATTACGTTTAAGTACAAAGCATCCATAATTAGAGCTAGCTAGATAGCTATGAACTGAACAATATCCGGATTGACTCTCACCTATTGATGCCTGAAAAATAATTGTCCAAGCAGTCTTTGTTCAACCTACATATAATCTGACATTTATTGAACTGAAAAGTTGTGCCTGAAAGATAATGTGAAATGATAGATGAATCCTTTCGCTTAATTGGGTTTTCTTTTTCCTATTTTCTTCAAATGACATATATGTGCGAATATACGCTGATTTCTGGTCCAAAGTTATTTCTTTCTTGGGCTTTCTTCAATCATTTTGAGTAGATGAGCTGGTTATGAAAGAGTTGAACTAATCAATTTATTTATAAATAACACTGTTTTGTAAGCTGTAACTGGAAACATTTTCTTTGCCAATCCCACAGCAAATGTAAAGTGTAATTGATATTTAATAGGATTTAAGGTATATGCTGCTTTTAATTTGCTTCAAAACAATCAATAATAAAATGAAGTACTATGTAGAAAGAAGATACAAACAATTTGATGCTGCATGATTTGTTTACATACCAGGTTTGTGTGTAGCGTCTTGGGATGGGTGCGGTTGAAAATTTTTAATTATTCCAATTTACTTCATTGTCTATGGAAACTGCCCTGCTATTTATCCTACAATATTCATAAACTGGCAGTAAAACAGCAAACTATATTTAAGCGGTCCAGGTTCATTTGAATAGGGCTGGAAATTAATGATGCATTTGCAATTGTATAAGGCTAGAATGTAAAAGTGTTACTTCAAAGGGTGACAAACAAACACTATAGAACAAAATTTGCCGGAACTAGCCAAATAATTCATTTCCCCTTATGGATTTGTATTTGTATTAGCGAGGGGTCTTATTCTCTCCTGCTTTAAGGCATTTTATTTATGATTTTGTTTTGCAAATTAAGCCAAATCAGTTTAGATTTTATTGCATATCACGGCATCTTTGGAAACTGTGTACTGGAAAATGATGAGTCAGGAGAAGATGTAATATTAGGGTGATAAAGCTTTGGGAAAAGTAAAACACACACACATCTTAGAAGAAAAAGGGGAAGGGATTTCCAATAAGTAATATAATATTAAATAATGGTTGTTTGTAATAGGAGCGGACAGTATGAATATTCAAGTCTAGATATGCACCTAGATGCGTATCAAATAATACGATTATATATATATATATATATATATATATATATATATATATATATATATATCATGCCTATTAGTTCTAATGATTGGTGGCAAACAAAATGTGCAAAGCGTGGATTCTTGTACATAAAGCTCTAAATCATAGATAAATCGCATGATAATTAAAACCAGCGAAATACTAACTAGATGCCCGTGTTCCTAGTAAAATTGGTTTCTGTTAATAATTCAAAGTGATAACAACGTCAGTCGTTGGAAGAAATCGATTTAATGAGAAAGAACGGGTCTCTCCGTTGGAAAGGTATTGTAGACTGGTAAACATGACAATATTCTAGTTCAATAATGTTTAGAAATGATGAATATTATAACAGTTCATCTACAACTCTCTGGAGAGAAATGAAATAGAGCATTAATGCAATATCCATTAAAATTAATAAAACACTGGAATACAGCAAAATAACACGGCATAGAAAAACGCTTGTTTTCGCTATGTTTGAATGGAACTTCTAGCATTTGTAAGAATAAAATATAAACGCTTGTTTTGTTTTCTATTGGAAACAAAAATGGAGATGAACAGATATCGACATATTGAAAAAGATACGCGCAAAGCCAGGAGGGTTGTGTTTTCTAAGATTGTTATATGGAATAGTATAATGCAAACGATCGAATACATACATATTTTATGGATCACTGACATAAATTACTTTTGTTTTACGTAGGATAATATATTATGAAAAGAAAACAACAAACAAATAAACAAACAAAGAGGTAGATGAAAACAATGGAATAAAAATAAATAGGAAGTTGACCATCCGGATGTTTATTAGTTTGTTTTGTGTATATGGTACTGAGTTATCTCCGTTTTACCAGTCACTGTTGTCGAGCTGTGCAAGATGGCAGGACTTTACACTGAATTGAGATGTTCCATTTGTTTCACAGCCGTAGCAAGTTTCCTCTTTGCAGGGGAAAAGCACGTCGTTGCTGGACATTGCATTTACTCAACAATGACAGGTTATATGTACCCTTACGGCGCCGTTACTGAAAGTTATATAATCGAAAACTTTTACGGCGATTGTGAACTGTTGTGTTTTAGCAACGCCATTTGCGTCGCGGCTAACGTAAGGATACTGAGCAATGGATCAACAGTTTGCGAATTCAGGTAATGGATAATAAATGAAATTAATTTTTATTTTATTTTATGTTTAATTTTTCATTTATATATATATATATATATATATATATATATATATATATATATTATGATCAAATTAGAACGGTTGATGGAAATGGCAATTTCTATATAGATGGGAATGCTACATTTTCTAAAAATCCAAAGTATAAGGCTATGGTTATACTGTTTATGGTAAAATAATAACATATCTCGTATTAATTTATTGATCTACATAACATATAAGATTTGTGCAATTCGCAAACTTGTAAATGCTCTCACTTAATAATTAAGATATCCATTTATTATTATTAGGAATATTAATTTAAGTAGGATTTATACTACTTCTGTATTTGTTGTTGATGATGGGGGTGTAAATAGAATTAGCCGTGTAACAATCGATTTACCAGTTACTGTATTTATTGATCCCATTGCTACCGTTATTGCGACTTTCTATTAGCAATATATATTGAATTTAGTAGCACTGTTACGACAACATCAACAACGACAAAAAACCCAAAACACTACTTACATACCTACAACTTTACTACTCTTATTACTGATACTACTACTACTACAACTACTACTACAACTACTATTACAACAACAACAACAGCTACTACTACTACAACAACTACTACTACTACTACAACAATTACTACTACTACTACTACAACTACCACTACAACTACAACTACTACTACAACTACTACTACAACAACTACTACAACAACTACTACTACTACTACAACAATTACTACTACTACTACTACAACTACCACTACAACTACAACTACAACTACTACAACAACTACTACAACAACTACTACAAATACTACAACTACTACTACTACTAATAATAATAGTCTTAAATTAAAGTTAGATAATCAGTGTTAGTTCCAGGCTATGTTTCAGTGAGTGCTAATACATCAATACATTGCGACACAACATAATCAGCTACAGGTATGGCTGTATTCATCAAAGATTGAAATGTTAAACAACATAGAAATAATGGGACTTTTCCTTTTTGATCGTCACGTAAATAACTTGCAATACGAATGTTATCAAATTTAGCTAACAATAGGGATTCACACAAATCATAGATAACAATTGCTAACCGATAAAATTAGATCGTTTATGGTATTAATAAAACTGTGTTATTGAGGAAACCGAATCTAATTAAATGGGCTTCTCGCTAGAAAGGCTCATTGATAAATGGCTACGAGAAGAAATTGCAATTCATATAAACTGAATTTATAAGTAATGTATCCATATGCATAGAAATGTCATAATTAAATTATGATAATTAAATCTGTTTTGAATACTTAAATGTAATACTGTCAAACCTTCGAAAGTTTTAGGTGATGATGATGATGATGATGATTGCTGTTTTACTGCCACTTTAGTGCACATGGCAGGCTAATCGGGCCGAGTGACCACTAAAGGTAATGAAACGAAGTCAAAGATAACACACCCTTCAGATATGCCCACGTCCAGATTCGAACTAGGGTGGTAGTGATCTGTGGTTCAACGCGCTACCAACTAATCCACGGAGGCGCCATCGAAACGTTTTAGATATGTCCCATTAGAGATTGTACTATGCAACGCCTTTTTGATAGCGGTCTCATTCATTAGATTACTATCATCATCTTCTTCATCATCATCACCATCATCATCATCATCATCATCATCATAATACATTTTCAATTTGCTTAATAACTGATGCTTACTTGTAGAACGGTTCCTTCAGACGGCTACGCATTTCATTTAGCTTTACCTGAATTGAATTCGAAGCTTATAGTAAAAACGTCATCAGGTAAGTTCTGAATGATCATGTAGTTTGTAATTAACGGTCCATTTCAATCAGGCAACGAATGATTCGATGAAAGGTGAAATAGTACATTTTGTAATTAAATAAATTACTTCTCTGTATGTGTGAGATCGTATTATCTATATTAAATTGCATTTATCTGCACTGCACCAGAATACTTCCCTACATTGATGAATATTGCGCTACCTGCTGCTGGGGCCACATGTGAAGTAGGAACTTGGGCATCAGAAAATTTTATTTGCGCTAAAGCCATGGATGAAGATATAATGACGGATTGGGCAGCCGACAAGGACTCATTGGAAAACGAACTTTGGATACAACTGAATCTACAGAACGAAACCGTTGTCTTTCGCGTGGATTTAATGCAAAGAAAATACATTAAAGCAAAGGTTCGAGCTGTTCTCATAAAATTTAGCGACGACTCCCAACAAACGGTAAGATGGTAAGAATGCCTCTAGATAATATCAATCTGTTCTTCGGATATATATATATATATATATATATATAATATATATATATATATATATATATCAATTCCTGTAGTTTTCAGACCTAGATTGTGAACGTAAACAACAAGAAGAGATATTAGAGATTATTCCAGTGTTAACGAACTTTGTAAATGTGACAATCGTGGAAACCTGCTTTCAGTCAAAGCGTTACTACACTGGATTTTCTGAAGTTAAGGTTTATGGCGTGAATGCTACTTAAAATATTCCAACAGAGATATTTCGAAGATGAAAACAAGGCGTTTTGATCATTATACGTATCATAATAATACAAGCATGTTAGGTGAAATATCCATCACCACGAAGGAGTGAGGTTTGCAAGCCAGCAGCAGTCTCAGACAAAGACTGACCATTCAGCCAATTATTCAGCTCAGAGTGTGTACTAGACTCGAAGAAAGTTAATTCGCCATTAAAGCAGTCAACCACACGAGGTCATTATATAATTAGAATAAAGAAGGCTTGGGCAGCTATTGCTTAGTACACACCTAACAAATAAACTATTAAGATTCAATGCCATGTTCCAAACCGATGCATTGCATACCGTTTTATTTGTTGAACTAAATGTGCCATGCTCAGCTAGTGAAGCCTCGCTAAGTTCAACTACTGTGCCATTCCATTAAAAGTTCTAATGTTCAGCAATGTTCAGTCACAAGTTCAGGTATGTATACTTAATAAATCCCCCCTAACTGTTAAGTCAAAGATTTTACAGCGCTAAGATAAATAAGGCCTGACTTACAAGTTAATAGCAACAGAAATCAATATACCGGTTGCTCCAACGCGTAACATTGGGGGTAGTTACACTGATGACATCGCCAGTGTTGATCGATCAAGTAAATGGGTCATCTGAAAGGCCGTTGGCGACCAGCGTTTGTCTAGAATGCTGCAAGGTATTCAGTAACGCCATTATTTATTCATTATGAATAGTACAATGTTTCCAGAATACTTCTACTCACATAGCAGCCTTGCGAGAAAAGGGGGAGCCGTATTACGAGTTGCAGTCGGTTTTTATATAGTTTGGTAGGACACATATTTATATCAAGCTGGTCTTGCTTGTATAGAAAGCTCTGCATCATAATTATCTCGTAATATAAATTTAGGAGAAGAGATAATTATAACTCGTAGACTAGTTTGCTATTCGGTTTGCTATTTAATACCAAAATAAGTAAGACTATATATATATATATATATATATATATATATATATATATATATATATATATATATACACACTATATATATATATATATATATATATATATATATATATATATTATATATATTATATGTATATGTTAGTTAATCTGTATAATCAGGTAAGATGTATATTACCTGAAATATTCAGGTAATACGTCTATGCCTAACTGAGAATTAATACACATGTATATATGTATTGAAGTGTTCAATATACACAACTTGTATCTAATTCATCTCGTTTCGGAAACAAGAGTAATAATTTTAAAAAAAAACATACGCGAATGACTACCGTCTCGGCCCATATTTAAACGATTTATACAATTAACGGGTCAGATAATTTGTATTTATTGAATTTCTACAATTAATATTTATATCGTAGTTCCACCCAATAAAACTGCATCAAACTGGCTTCCGTATTTGCCTTAGGTGTGTGTATGTGTATGTGTGTGTGTGTGTTTATGAGTACTTGTATGTATGTATGCATGTATGTGTGTGTGTTTGTGTATATATATATATATATATATATATATATATATATGTGTGTGTGTGTGTGTGTGTGTGTGTGTTTTTAGGGTACATAGTAAGAGGCAACAGGCACAGAGCATCAACATATCTAAACATCCTTCGAAACCTACCTCCATAAATCTAAATACAACTATACATACATTGATCTAAAAATAAAATGTTCCATACCTCCACATATTGATAAATGTGTGCGTATACCTAAGCATGTGTCTGGTCTACTCATCAGCCTGTGAGAACTAGCTAATTCGCTTTTCGTACGCGACAAATATGTCACGCCCACAAAAAAGAGGCTACATGCAGGCTACGTACAAAAAGCGGAAGCACGTAAAAACATACCATTTGATACCACAGCTCGCAACAAACAACACGTGAGTGTGGTTCAATGGTGACTTGCTACATACATATCATAAACTATTTTGACACCACAGTTTATCCACCCAATAAAACTGCACCAAACTGGCTTTCCTTAGGTGTGTGTGTGTGTGTATGTGTGTGTGTGTGTTTATGAGTACTTGTATGTATGTATGCGTGATGGTGTTGTATGCATATATATATATATATATATATATATATATATATATATATATATATATATATATATATATATATATATATATATATATATATATATATATATATATATATATATATATATTTATTTATATAGGGTTGTGTGTGTGTGTGTGTGTGTGTGTGTGTGTGTGTGTGTGTGTGTGTGTAGGAGGGGTGGCTCTTGCTTGCATTGCTCAATACTCCTCTATTACGGTTAACCTAAAATAAGTAGCATTAGTATTATAAACAGTAGAGTGCATGCATTTAGTCCTTGCATATGAAAATTATTAAAATGACGCAACGATTCACTCTCTTTTATACGTATATTTATTTACAGTACACTTGTAAGGATATTTAATACGAAAGTGACGTGTATGTTGTTGTGGTTAGTTTACAACAAATATTGCGTATATGGTATTAAGATGCAAGGGATGTCGTCCAACAATGAGGGGCGAAATGAAAGATGAAACACCCCTTCAAAGATAGAACGACCGATATTTGATCCGGTGTGTTAGAGATCTTTGGCCGGCTAAGCTATCACTTGAACCATCGAAACGTATTTCCGTGGTGTACTAATTTGCATGATATAAATTGATAGTTTTATCAAAATATACTGATGTACTTATGGTGATCTGTGATTACTAGTAAGGACGCCGACATAGTATGCAAAGATATTGTTGATTTACGCAGTTAAACATGGCTAATAATTCCATTAAAATGTAACAGCACAATGGTTTTAGTCGACACCCATGGCTAACAAAATGTTTGCCAAAGTGAAGTGTTTACCAATATTGCCCATCTATCTGTCATAACTATATATATACATTTGTTGGTTATGTCCACATCGATCACTTATATTATGGGATTGTTTACTGGTGTTGCAGGCCAAATTAACCACTGCCCCGATTAAACCCGGGTATAATTTGGCCCAGGCCAGATTATACGGCGGTGGATAAACTGCTCTAGTCTATCACAGACGATAATTAATGTGTATCAGCGAAATGGTGAACTGTGACTAAATTTTAACAATAAATTGGTTGAATTTTCAATTTGTTATCAAGACATGAGAAATATTTGCTCTTTTAGTCTATAGTCTAATATTTTTAATAATTAAAGTTGTCTGGTAGAAATAATAAAAATCTATGTGTTTTAAGATTTCAGTCAGTTAACTTACCTGGCAAAGCTGAACCTTCAATAAAATGTTAAAGAATTAACTAATTCTTGTGCATATCACTCAACACTATTGATATAATGGTGGTATTATATGGCCCGAGGCCTAGACCAATTCATACCCCGGAATATAAAGTTCTTGCATGTCCACTATGGAAGCAACAACTAGCGATGTTTCGCACTCATCAGTATATTTTCTTCCTCATTGTCTTTCATGTGACGGGGACTTGGCGCAGTTATCGTTATTTACAGTCGTCTATCGGCTCGTGTGTGATGATGATGATGATGATTGGTGTTCTACGGCCATGTTTGTGCAAATGGTAGGTTAAATAGGCCAAGCGACCGCCAAAAGCAATGATGCGAAATCAAAGATGAAACACCCTTCATATATTTCCCACTCCGAGATTCGAACTCAGATGGTAGTGATATGTGGTCCAACGCGCTACCAATTAGACCAAGGAGACACTCCTACCGGCTCGTGGGAGATCATTATATATGAACCGGGATTTTTGAGCATGGTATGATATAGCCAAATGCATTAATTATGGTTATATTGTCTTGATAAAATGGCAGCCACTGGATATGGATTCTTATGTGTACAAATAAATTTTTTTGACAGCTAGCTATTGTTAGATGAGACTATTTGTATGAGTGGAGTAAATGTATATGTGTATTTGTATATACGGATTATCAACAACCAATTGCATGACCGGACAACTGTAGAGGCCCTTTTGCAAATCGGGAATCTTTTTATACATTGATTGATGATTTAAACGATGATAAGTTTGCCTGCGCTCTAACTGCAATTAATGAAATATACAGCTATTTAGATGATATTAGGATAAAGTTGAAAGACTATTACATTATAGTTGGGCGTACTCGTGAAGATGAAGCGAGGGTTGAGGGAGTGTTAATTAGGAACAACATTAATCATCCGTATTTTATACCTCATGTTATTGAGGCGAATATTAGTGAAATAATTAACGAATCCTAGAAGAATGGTTCAGTTGTAGTTATATATAGAAAAATACTGAGAGAACGACAAACTTTCTTCTAATTTATATGATATACTGCATACTACTAATCAGGCGAAAAGAAAACATTGTGTTGTCATTGGTAACATGAAGATACATCTGCTGAAATATAAAATAGATGTGAAACCTAATGATTAACTTGATGGCATTTTTGTTAAATGTGGTGTTCCATAGGAATCCATCATTGGATGATTCGTGTGTGTTACTTGCGTTAAACAAATAATTCATTTGGGTAAATAAAACATCATATTATTTACTGATGATAGTATTTTATATTTGTCAGGCTCTGATATAAATCAATTATAAATGATCCCTAAATGCAAACCAATAAAAAAAGCTAAATCCACGAGGAGATTTATATTTACCATACGAATAAATGATAAAGCCTTAGATGGAATTGGAAATGGATGCAAACAAAAACCAGTAACAATTCTAGCAACAAATATTGATAAAACCTTGACGTTGAAATATCATATCACACAAGTAAATAAACATATACACACCTTTAATTTCTATTAAGGAAATAAAGCATGTCTGGCCCATTGAGCGATTGAAATATTCTACTACTCCTTGATCACGTCTCACTTTTCATGTGGGATCTTAGCCTTGGGTAATGCTGAAAAATGCTACATTGAAATTATGGTACAAAAACGCGCAATATGTGTAATAAATAGGAAGACCTATAATATATATACTGACCCTTTGTTTAAGATATAAAATATCTTTAAAATTTTAGTTACCTTTGAATACCAAATAACTCTGTTAATGCTTGATTAATTGCACAATTATCTGCCAATGCCATTCGATAAATCGTTTTTAAGTCTTAATTAGATTATTATTTACCTATATTATCACGAAAGCTAAATCAATTAAAAGCATAATCAATATTTAGTAATACATGAGAAATGATTTATTTTGGTATATTTGCCATCCTTGTGTCTTCGCCTGAACCCGATATCTCCCCATGACGCTCAACGCACACCAATTAATCACTTACCAGTTAACTTATGTATATGGTTACTTGGGGGTGTGTCATAAGACAGCCTGCAGGGTACACATTTGCCCCAATGTACATACACTTATGATTCCTATTACGTATTTTATGTATTTTTTCTTATGTATATAATATGTAAATTGGAGAAAGAAAGACAATCATTGTCATTGTAATATATGGCAACAAATCAGTTCACATTTATATGAAAAGGAATTTTGTTTCCTTATCCGTTGATTGACTTATTATATAAAAGACCGTCGATGGCGGTCTTTAATTTCATATAATCATTTCCTATAATTCCATTCTTGGTGCTAACTACTAACGAATCATCCCGTAGCCACTAGTAATACTAGTATGTGATCCAACCAACTAGAACGCTAGTTACACTACTTTAGCTTACTGTAAGAAGAAACCACTATTAATCCGACGGGTTAGAGTTGATATTCTTGACCAATGAATAAGTATTATTATATAGAAAATATGTATATGTTGCGTTGAGGTGTTTAATTTGAAGATTGTGGTATAAGGAAGAAACGATAGAGCAATTGCTATGTATTACCATCTCAGGTGATAGGAATACAGTTTGCTAATGATACATTAACCACTTAAACACATACACATACACGCACACTAACGCATACACACACATACATACACATACACACAAATGCGTGCACGCACGCATACACAAGCACCACACATACGCACACTTCCACACGGACGCACACAAACACACACAACAGGCTTGTTGTTCGCTTAAATCGAAGTTAGTTGTACGCAAGAATGACTAACCTTTGCCATTTATTTTGTCTAATCTACATATGTGAATAAGCTTAAGTGCACCATACGTACGACCACATAACAATGCCAAATATATAATAATAATAATAATAATAATCTCTGTGCTAGTACCCTGTTGATTGTGAGGTGCTTGCGTGTCTCAAGAACTCAGGAAGCTATCCCGGCAGGAGCTTAAGCCTCTGGCAGGTTTAACTAAGCCGGGTAGATATCAGAGGATGGATCTGGCGAAACCCATGACCTGGTCCTCCAGATTTGGGGTTGAACTTGGGGCTAAAATTCCCACCCCGTAAAAAACAAGCATTTTTACGGAAACTACAAGAATGACAACATCTTCTCAAAGCCTACACCAGCAAGGCTGGTGTGCAAACGATAGTCTGCTCGGGACCAAAACTAATATCTGGATAGGAACGTGGAATGTCCGCACCATGAATGAGAAATCAAAGTTAGCACAAGTTATCCACGAGATGAAAAGATACAGACTGGATATCTTAGGGGTTTGTGAATGCCGGATAGCCTGGGTCCGGGCGACAAGTGACCTTTGATGGTTCAGCCATCTTATACTCTGGACACAGAGATACACACATCCGTGGTGTAGCTCCAGTAATCTCCGAGGAGAAGGCCAACACCTTGCTGGAATGGGAACCAATCAATGATAGGATGATCAAAGCGTGCTTCAACCCCAAATGAAGCAAAATTACCATCATTCTGTGTCACGCCTCAAACTCTGAATCTGACAGAGGACAAGGAAAACTGGTATGAACAGCTACCAACAATTAGTCTCCAAACTGCTACAACGTGACATGATTTTGATCATATCATCGGAGACATGTATGTCAAAGTTGGCTATGAAAACCCCAACAGTGAAAGGAACATGGGCAAATATGGTTGTGGTGTGGTAAATGACGATGGTGAACGACATGTTGACTTCTGTTTAAACAACATTTGTGTAATTGGAAGTACCTTCTTTGCACACCGAGACTTCCACGAGCTGACCTGGATATCACATGATGATAGAACAAACAACCAGATTTATCACATTATCATAAATGAAATAAAATGGCTCTTCAATATGTGAGAGTTTGCCGTGGAGCTGAAATTTGGTAACATCACTCATCAAGTTGAAACTTCACAGAGTGGTGCCGCAAAGTCAGCGCCGGAAACAACTAGATGTCACAAGGCTTACATACCCAGTCATCAAACAGCAGTTTATTTTGGAGCTGAGAAACCGCTTCAGTGCATTCGCAGACACATCAGGGGCGTCTGACGACGAAACAACCAACAAGTGGAGCACCATCAAGAAAACCTATGTTGAACGTAGCAACCAAAGTCTTGGGCCTCAAGAAGAAGAAAATAGACAATATTGAGGGACGGAAACAACTCAAAATCGAGATACTGAGTACCGAATCGTCAAGGCTCCAGCAACAGGTCCAAGAAACATACAAGGACAAATACAACGAAATGAAAAAGAGTGCCAGGTTTGACAAGTGGTCCTTTGTATAAGGGCCATCAGCATACGCTGAGTGTGCCACAGCAAGTGACTATAACTTCTCTGTCTATAACATCACCAAATGTCTTTGTTGTAATTATGCAAAACACCCTGCCCCCGTAAAAGGCAAAACTGAGAGCCTTATTACAACTGAATATGAATAGGCTGATAGATGGGTTGAACACTTCTGTGAAGCCCTGAACCAGCCCGGAGAGATGAAGCGGCCGACCCGCCACCAGTGCCAGATGACGTCAACATCGATACCAGACGCCCATATAGAAGCCGAATAAAAAACTCAATAGCAACCACGAAGAGTGGAAAACCCCCAGTCATAGACTCTAATCATGCCGAAATGTTTAAGGCGACCTCAGCACACCTACCAGAGTCCTGGCTGATTTGTTCGAGACCATTTGGGACAAACAGACTATTCAAAGTGACTGGACTTAGAGACTCAGTATTAAGGCCCCTAGGAAATGCGACCTCCAAGTCTATGAAAACTGGCGAGGAATCATACTCTTGTCCATCCATAGAAATGTGTTTTGTAGACTCCTTCTTGGTAGAATCGAGACAGTTATTAACAAGAAGCTGAGGCAAGAACAAGCGGGATTCCAGAACAGAAGAGAATGCATCGATCAGATCTCTGCAATAAACAGTTCCCGGTGGACGAATGTTGTAGTCTTATGTCCCACCGGGGACGAAGAGGATTAAGTAAGTAATATGTAAGGAAGCGCCTTTACTGACAGGAGCTATTCAAAACTCAAATATAAAAGTCTGATAAGATAGTTGAACAATAAAAACATTACTTTTTGGCGAAAACAATCTTAATCAGGTGAGTTTGTAGAACAAGTTTAAACTTTTCAAGACACATCTCTAATTTCTGCCGGCAACGTATTCGATAAAATGTTGGCCACCACATTCCTCATATGACTTAAGTAGACACTGAGGTACCTGCAATGATATCTGATTGGATGACCAGAGTTATTGGTATGACTGTATAATGAAGACGAGTTCTAGGTACCATGCCATTGATATATTTATAAACTGTCAGCTAATGGTACTTAGAAATATGGTAATGGCCATCTATTTAAATTAATAAAACAATTCTAGTAAATTATGTAAAATATAAATGGCCACATAACTTTTTTATTTCAGTTGTTTTATTGGAAATCGAAGTTTTCATATAAAGTACTTGAGTAATGATTATGATGAGGATAATGATGGTGATAAAGATGATGTTAAAATGATGATGATGATGATAAGTAGATTTAATTAAATGCCCTTACTAGGAGTATTCATTTAAAACCGATAAAATGATACCTCAAATATATTCTGCCTAGAAGGAGGGAACCATTAGGAATGTGGTTGATCTAATCCGCTAGACAATTTGATGTAAACAATGAAGGAAAAACACAACAAGGTCTGATAAATATTTTAGTGTGTGTTGGTTGTCATGTTCGTGTTATAGACCGAACATATCTAAAACCTAATGGCTCAAAACAGATAACTATTCATAATATGTAGAGGCAAGGCCGAAATTATCATATCTATGGATGACGACGAATTGTGAATAATTCCCTTGTTAGTACTAGTATTGGGGATGAAATGGCAAGACCGTGCACGAACGGGGAACGCCTTATTTCTTGTGCATTTGTAGGAGGCTTTCTTTTGGCCATAAACTATGCAACTATTAGTGGACTGTGTATTTATTATACCATGACTGGCTACATATTTCCTTATGGAGCCATAAGTGAAAAGTATATTATTGATAATTTCAATGGCGACTGTGAAATGCTGTGCTACAATAATTCGTCATGTGTAGGAGCTAACATAAGGGCAACGGCGAACGGATCTATTGTTTGTGAATTCAGGTGAGATAAAAATGAAACTAACAGGCACGAGAATTAAATAGGATGTTATATTATTGTTGTCATGGTACCTATTTCAAGGCCAATGATACGAGTTATTGTGTAGTATTTTTATGGGGAGTTGTAAATCGGTCATAGTTGCCAGCTGTTACAGCCGACGAGGCTAAACAAGTCGCTAGACGGACGTTTTGGCCACAGACATTTTGGCCGAGTCGTCTCAGTCACGGCCATGCATCCCTATACGTTTTGGCCATGGTAATATTCAAGGTGGACGTTTTGTCCACATTATATAGGCAAACCCCCCCAAAAAAAATTCGGTCTCATTTACGTGGTTTATTGATAACACATCAGGTTTGGGGGTGATCGCCATTCTTCTTGTCTCCTCAAAGAAATGTTTAAAGAGCAAATCCTCTTAGTATTATAGCTTGAGATTCTTATTTTGTGACATACTCTAACTGCAATCGCAACTTACTTTTCAATTGTCTCTTTAAATAAATTTTTGAAAAGGAAATCCCTTTGTATTCCAGAATTTGAGTTTCTTAATTATTGATATACCCTTGACAAATTAAATAACATTATGTACCTTTACAAAACATATGATATAGCTAAAACGTCAACCTTGAATATTTTCCGTGGCCAAAACGTTCTGGGGTGCTTGGTCCTACAACCCAAACTATCAACCCACCGACTTTTTTATTCGAGTTACAAAAACTAAGATGTTAAATGCCCTTGGGATATTTCGTCTGAGCGTCTCATTTCAGTCAGTTATAGCCAAACGGTCACATTTCTTAGTTCTGCCTAAGAGTCAGACTCACTCACTCACTCACTCACTCACTCACTCACTCACTCACTCACTCACTCACTCACTCACTCACTCACTCACTCACTCACTCACTCACTCACCCTCACTCACTCACTCACTCACTCACTCACTCACTCACTCACTCACTCACTCACTCACTCACTCACTCACTCACTCACTCACTCACTCACTCACTCACTCACTCACTCACTCACTCACTCACTCACTCACTCACTCACTCACTCACTCACTCACTCACTCACTCACTCACTCACTCATCCACTCACCACTCACTCACTCACTCACTCACTCACTCACTCACTCACTCACTCACTCACTCACTCACTCACTCACTCACTCACTCACTCACTCACCACCACCACTCACTCACTCACTCACTCACTCACTCACCACTCACTCACTCACTCACTCACTCACTCACTCACTCACTCACTCACTCACTCACTCACTCACTCACTCACTCACTCACTCACTCACTCACTCACTCACTTGTTGGATGCCTGGCTCGCACGCTCACTTATTCGCTCCCTTTCCAAATGTCATTCGTGGCGTTTTTTTTGCTGTTTACTCAATGTCATCTTTTGAATTGTATATATAGCAAATAAATCCTCTTTGGCGAATTTATCAACAGAAAAAAATGATTTTGACACACACACACATGCGCGCACAGAGAGAGAGAGAGGGGGGAGAGAGAGAAAAAAACATATTATGAGTAATTATGTTACACTAATATAGGAAAATGGTTGAATCTCGAGCGGTGGCATTGGACACAGTTCGCGCGGTTGGTGTGTTTTATATTACAAGTTAACTTGTATATATAATTCACCTTGGTTGTATGTGGGAATGGAATTATTTTTCCTAGGTCCAGTTATGTCCAGTTTGTACTATGACATTCAAGATTAGCTCTAATCTGCTTGTCATAAATAACATTTAAGAACTACAATAGTTAGAATAGCATAAATTAGGTCAGGTTTGAAAATGATAACAGTATCGAAGCTATGACGCGCTATTACGGTCTGCTTCAGCGCAGATGTCAGTCTTTTAATAGTAATTAATATAAACAGTTTTAATAGTAGTCGCTTCATGACGCCTGCCCGTTGTAAAAACTGATCTTTGAAGACAGTGACAATTGGGTTATATGGTTGATATAATATTGCTTTGAAGAAAGATACAGCAATTAAAAAATAGCTATAAATAGGGCTGCTTAGATAATTAATCTAAACATTCTCACTACTGCCGTGATCTGACTTGGGTGTTCTACTCCCAAACTCCACGGCTGTAGGTGATTCGCTTTTTGTTTTTGCTTGGCGGCTTAGGGACTGGGGAGACATTACACATGTCTCAGCAAGAAAAGTCGCCACTCTGGATTCAGTCCCCTGAAGAAACGTCCAGAGTTTGAATTCACGGTTCGAGATTCTCTGTGCCTGTGCCTTATTATACACACACACACACACACACACACACACACACACACACACACACACACACACACACACACACACACACACACACACACACACACACACACACACACACACACACACACACACAAGCACAAAACAATCAATCGAATGATCAATCAATCAATAAATCAATAAATGATCTATCTATCTATTTTTATATTCGTATATATATGGTTAAATAAAACCATAAGAGTATTATATCAAACGTAATTTGCTGGTTTTAGCTAATATTTATTTGTAGAACTGTTCCTTCGAATGATTACGCATTTCGTCTCGCTCAACCGGAGACGGATTCGAAGCTTATTGTGAAGACAGGTAATAATTGTTAATGTTCTATCTTGATAATATTTTATCATTGAACTGAGTGAGTTGGAAGTTTATTCCAACTCACTCCCTTCATTATGTATCTGGGCCGTTTCTCTCTCTCTCTCTCTCTCTCTCTCTCTCTCTCTCTCTCTCTCTCTCTCTATATATATATATATATATATATATATATATATATATATATTTCTTCTCTCTTTCTCTCTCCCCTCTCTCCCCCTCCAAATTCACCCCTCTCTCTCTCACTCTCTCCCTCAGTCCCTATTTTCCCCTTATTTCGTTCTCTCTCTCTCTCTGTCTTTCTCTCTCGTTCCACCCCTCTCGTTCTCTTGCTCTCTCTCTCTCTCTCTCTCTCTCTCTCTCTCTCCTCTCTCTCATCCCCTCTCTTTGTATGTGTGTTGATTCATTTCTTA